>MVJL01002996.1:0-12689 GCA_002156465.1 Macrocentrus cingulum | reverse complement strand
TTTTTTTTTTTTTTTTTTTTCAGCCAAAGATCTTATAATCTATAACAAAAAAAAAAATCTTACGGTAAAATTTTGTCTCGCAATTTTTACGGGGTTTTTAATACATTTTTCACTCAGTATCGGGAATTTAAAAGAAAGAAAAAAAGTAATTTTTATTATAACGAATAGTGAGAAAATTTTTTATATAATTTTTTTCTTTTTAATTGTTAGCAAATAAAAAATATTACAATATTTCATTTTAATGATATATTGTTATATATTTTTAATTTACATTTGATGAAAATTTGTGGTAACTAATTAAGGTATATTTTCTACATAAAAAAAAAAAGATATACTCATTTTGATGTTTTTTTCTTTATTTTATAGATTTTTAATTTTTACAAAATGATTTTTTTTTGTTTTCTCTCGTCGTCTGCGTAAAAATTACTATTTCTTCATGGCATTCCCAATATTTTTTATCAATTTGTGTAGGCGCATGAAACGACCTCGATGGTGATCGAGCGATGCAACTATTTAGCGAATTGGATCTAGACCTAATCTGAATATTGTATAGGATAAAACTGAATATGTTGCGAGAGTGAAATATATACTCTAGAACCATGAAAACAAAAAAAAATCTATATAAATATATTACAATTTGAAACAAAAAAAATAAATACAACCCATGAAAACATATGTGAAAAAAAAAAACAAACAAATGTTTTCAATTATTCCAACAAAAAGAAAGATTCTCCAAAAAGTTGACCAGGGGCACGACAAAGATGACTAAAATTTTAATGTTCAGTGGCCAAATAAATTAATTGATACACAAGTAGAACGTAAAGAAAATAAAAAAAAAAAAAACGTCGTAAATAGTGCTTAAGGACGATGAAGTGATTTTTGAGAATGTAGAGAAAAACGCACTTAAAAAAAAAAAATAATAAAAAATAAATAAAAAAGAGTAAATTAGAATTGAGATATATAATTAAGTGCGACAGAGATTTACACCTTTAACTCGAATGAATGAATAGATAGGTTTAATTGTATGAAGATAAAAAAATAGACAAAACTACAAAACGAACTAAATGAATTAATAATAATTATAATAATAATATTAATAATTATATAATAATTATAAAATAATAATAACATTAATGAAAAATTAATAAAAATAATAATAGTGCTAATGATAAAATTAATATTGAAGCTAGATCATAACACAATTACTATAATTAAAATAATATTGAAATAATAATTATTATTATATTAATTATTGCAGTAAAATGATAACGAATCCAAACGCAAGAATGAATGATGAATAAAAACAAAAAAAAACAAAAACACAAAAAAAAAATTAAAAGAAAAAAAATTTTTTGGAAGAGAAAGTGAAAAATAATCACTGAGTTTGTATATCGTGCAATTTTTTTTTTTTTCAGTGTTTTAAAATATTGGTTACCATATTTCATACAATTTAATTAATTATAATCTTTATAATCTTTAGATATACGAAAGAGGAATTAATTAATGAAAATGGGGAATTTAGACAAACAAAACTGAACAGAGAACAAAAAAAATACTATATATGTATTATATATATAAAAGAAAATGATGATGATGATAAAAAAATGAGAATATCATACGCGCAAGAATTTTTTTGATAGCCATATTAATATTAATAGGAAATGTAAATTATACGGTTAATACCGGTCAGGTGTCGAATTGCCATTCATTAATTGAGAGATTTTTAGATTGTGCAACTAGTGCAGAAAGTCAGTGATTACCAAACACATGAAAAATATCGTGAGAAAATTTGTGGAAAATTGGGTAAATAAAAAAAAAAAAATTTTTTTTCTATACTTTAAAATGAAAAAAGTAATATTTTCTATACTTGTGTGTAAAATTATACTTTTCATACTAGTGAAAATATGCTATTGAAGTATTGAAAAAAAAATTGTTTTTACATTTTTTTTTTGTGTGTAAAAACTTACTTTCCGCACTGGAACGTGAAATAACTACATTCCGCACGTTCACGAAAAAATTAAACTATTTCACAAATACTACTTTACATTTTGCGCAATATCGGTATTGATTATCGAAAGTATTGCCTCGTATTTTTATGATTGAATGGAGAGGAAAAAAAAATGCATGCATGCGTTAAAAAAAATATATATATATATATAATAAACTCGCCCAAAATCGTGAGCAAATTTCCTGTGGATCGTCGATGACTTTTGTACTTTCATTCCTTCCATGTGAATTATTAAAGCGACAGAGGAAATAAGTAACAAAAAATAAAAAAACAACAAGCATTAATATAAATAATTGAAATTAGTCAGTTTGTATTTGAAAAATCTGTATGTAATAGGTTGGCTAAAAATTATTAAGCACTGTATATAATTGAAAAATTTTCAGTAGTTTAAGTAAAAAATAATGAAGAAAAAAAAAGGAAATGAAAACCAATGAAAGGAAAAAAAAAATATGACAGAAATAATGAAAAAATAATTTCTGTTGTCTCCAAGCTGTTGTTTTAATTCAAAAATTTTTTGACTCTACATTGATTGAATAAAAATAAATTTTATTCTATCGAATAAAGGATAGTATTTTATTTCACAATGTACCTGCAATAACATAAACATCCAAATGCTTTTTTTTTTTTAGCCAACGAATAATTAAAAAGAAATGTTATTTCACAATTTTTTTCTTATACTAATTTTCTACTTTTTTTTTTTTATTTTTTCACATTGCAGTAGCATAATATTCAAACTTATTTCCTCTTGAGCACAATTTATATATTTTCACAGCATTTGCGCGGTAACTCGTTTTTTTTTGTGTTTATTTATTTATTTATTTTTCTTGTTTCGAGTGTAGATGAGAGAGAGAGAGTGAGAAAAAAAAATCAAACACTGCAGTGAAAACAGTTTTACCTCCCTTTTCTCGCGGTAAATACTTCTGTGCCAATCTTGATACGAGAGTTTCAGAAGGCTTTTTCAAAGAACGTTTTTCATCATCCTGATTCGCGTTTCTTTTTCATCGCACCCCCTTCTACTCACCTTTCGCAATCGACGTTCCTTCTTTGCCGTCGTTTTACTCACTCTGCCGAGTTTCCGAAACGCGATTTCCCCTTCAAGGGGGTCTGGTCTGGTCCGACAAAAGCCCCCCAGGAAATTGTCGCTCGGCATTTCCGGCCGCAACGCGCCGTCAACTACACAAGGCGCGCAGACGCTCACAATTTTTCCTCACATCTCAAAGCCTCCAGTTTTTTTTTTATCTTAATAACCTAACCGTTTTTATGACGATCCACAAGAATGAGATTTTTCACCACGCTCTACGTAAAATAATAAAAAAATATATATATTTTTTTTTTGTTGTCAAACTACAATACTTTCCTCTCCCGCGGCTCCTCTCAATCCAATTACGCGTGAATGCAAAAATGACGGAATTGAACAACTGGAATTTTTCATTCTGGTTAATGAAATCGTCTTTTTAATATATAGAATCTAATAGTTAAGAAAATTTAACAACTAATTAGTTGGCTAGCTAGATGAAAATACAAGAACATTTTTTATCTTTCTTAATATGAAGCAGTGAAAATTTTTATATCCAACTAATCCAAAAATTTAGTCCAAAATTTCAAAACTAAAAAAAAAAACCGTCCATATTTTGATTATTTTTAATTTCTTCCACGAAAAAAAAAAAAATCTCTAATTATTTATAACTACTCAAATTAAATTTAAAAAATTCTAAATACTGTGAAAAATTGTTTTTTAATCGAATAAATATTTTTTTTTTATCCTGAGAAATCAAAAATTCATGATTGTAAAAAAATAATAAATTTTTACTGCTTCATCTGTAGACTAGAAAAAAAAAAAAAAACGAGGAATATTTTGCCGGTGTGAAAGTGAGTTAAAGTTTGAAGGGCAGTAAAATTTGCAAGGTAGATAGAAAGATTTTTTCATGTTGAATGAAAAATTAAAAAAATAAAACTCCTACAGCGTCGTGTCATCGTAGGTAGTTGAAAGTAAATGATAGCAGAAAAGTATTTCGTGTGATTGTTGAAAATACACAAACATGTATAAACTGTTCAATTGAAGCCAAAAACAAAAAAAAAAACAAATAGGGGCGAAAGGATGGCAGAGTTAAGGGCAAATTGTGCAAATAAAATCCCAGTCGATTGAGTGGATAAAAAAAAAAACGTATACCGTTGATTATTTGAGTTGAACCTATTATCCCCAAGTGCATTAAGAGAGAGACGAAATAATGTGAGACCGTGAAGCGAAAGATTTGTAATAAAAATTGCAAAGATTAACAAAACTAAAATCAACAAAAAAAAATTTGTATACGATGTTCTAATGCAGAATAAGTCAATGAAAAAAAAAAAAAATGTGCATATAACAATGAATAACCAGTGTGTGAACTGGTGATAGGCTGAAAGTGCAAAAGAAATTAAAAAAAAAAAAAAAAATGTGAGAGAGATCAAAAGCCCAGATTTTTATATTTTTTAAAAAGTGACCTTTTTGGCATTCAAAGACTTGTAAAAAAAAAAACATGCAACGAGTAATTTTAAAGAAAATACAAGCGGTGAATATTGAACGTGTCCTTTCTGTGTCTCCAAACGCACTCATAAAAAAAAAACATAACATAATTGAAAAAAATTAACGTTGATTAAAAGTTCTATTTTTAATTTTTTTTTTTTTTGTAAACATTTTAATTGTAAATTCAATGTTTTTGACTTTTTTTTTTAATTAAAAAAAAAACAGAGCAGTATTGGATAAAAAAAATGACTTATAAACATGCTTAAAAAAAATAATCTTGGTGCAGGACAAAAAAAAATTTATGTATATATGAAACGAGACAAAATATGACGAGAATCGATATCAAATGCATTCCATTTTGCGTTGCAAGAAGGCATCAAACAGTAGATGGATTTAAATATATATATATACGTTCCCTTGCACTTTTGCAACTATCCCCCATTCCAACGCGCCGAATTGTATACTTTTTTCAGGCCTAATCGATATTCTCGTGCATCGCAATCCCCGAGATTCCTACGAGGAGAATTCCAGTGAAAAGATTTCGCTGCCAGTAGACGAGTGGAAAAAAGAAGGAAAAAAAAAAAAGAATTTCATAAACATTGGGTTTTTATACGAGCCCATATCTTCCTTCCACTTGTATAATTTTTTCCACTCGTTTACGAGTGGGATTGCGAACGAAAAAAAACACGTGGGACATTTCGATAATCATTCAAAATGTCATTTAAACACATTCATGTAGACTAGTATTATAAGGGATTTTATACTGGCATTGATATAAAAATCAAATCGTGTGAAAAATTCAGACAAAATATTTATCATCGTCAATCGATAAAAAAAAAAAAATATTCAATTGTAATTAAATAATTTTTTGGATGAAATTAATTTTTTTTCAAGTTGTAAATCATTTTTTATTATTTTTATTTCTTGAATTCACTCTAAATAATTCAAATATCATCAAATAAAATCGAAAATACATTGAAATCTGATTCTAAATAATATATATCGTCGTAAAAAAATTGTAAAAAGTACATTCTACTAACATATATGTTAATTATCACACGACTGAAAACTAAATGGTAAAACATTTGATTTTTTTAAAAGAAAAATGGTTAAAAAAAATCATTAATTAATTTTTCAAACTCAAAAAACTTTAGTATTTTGACAAATAATTTTTTTTCAAGTTTAAATAGTGAAAAAAAAAGTTTTCGTATGATTTTTTGCAAAAAAAAAAAAACGTTTAATATACCATATTGTCTGCAGTCGAGTGATAAAAAGAAAAAAAGACTATTCGTAAACCCTTTCTCTTCCATACCTCATTCCACTAGGCAGTTATTAAAAAATAATATCTGTCCTTGTATAATTGTGAATAAATAGAAAAAGAAAAAAAAATATTTCCGCCAGATTGTGAATGAAAAGTGTGATTCACCACTAGTCAGAGTCATGTATGATATTTTCTACCGTGATTATATAAAAAAAAAAAAATAAATAAAGAGAAAGAGGGAGAAAAAAAATCAGGGGTGAACGAAAGAGTGAATTGAATGAGCAAAATAAACAAAACAAAAAGAGCGATTGACATAAAAGAGTAATGGACGTTTTTTTCTGTCCTTTCGACTTCATTACTTTTTTTCACCCCTTTACATTCTCGTCGATGAGCAAAGGAGAGATAGTTTGAAAAATCGATAGCCTCGTTATTTTCAGAAGTCCATCGAATTCACATGTATAGAGGTATACATATATATTAATACAAAGAACCTGGCATTGAGAATTCCGAGTGCCGCCAGTCCATCGGCCACTTCCACTGGATTACTATCAATCACCAAGTAGAGAAGAGGCCATTTTCTCCTCTGCCTCTGGCCGGAAGTCACTTTCTCACCCTCTGAGTGCTTGAAAAAGAAAAAAACAAAGCTTAAGCAACTTGCAAAAAAATTTTTTTTCTAAAAAAAATTTGCCTCTGTCATACAGTCGTGCGTCGATCTAACACTAAAATTCTTTCGCTTCGCTTTTGAAATACTCGTGAACGTATAAACACAGGTACTCGAATGAAAAAAAAAATTTTTTTTCATCGATTATTAATTAAATAAGTACTTTTTCATTTTTTTCCAAGAAGAAATATTTATTTAGTGTTTCTTTTCATAAATAATGTGAAAAAAAATTTTTTTTTTCGTGTAAAAAACAATGTATTAATCATCTAGGATATGAATTTGTTATTAAACGAGTACCTAAAAAAGCTTAGCTCGACAAATAAAAATAAATAACAAATAAAAAAAAAACTTACCAAGTATAATATTCATAATCATGAATATATACATATATAAAATCATTTATATAAGTATTAATACATGTTATTCATTAAATATATACAAAAATAACATTCTAAATGTATATATGTGTATTTATGTTCATGATTATAAATATTAATGGTTATATATATGTATGTGTATATGATTACATAAATTTATATATTTATACATACTTTGATGTATAATTACATGTATATTTATATTTATAATTACATTATTACATTATGTATATATTATCTGTTGATTAAACATCTCTTCCGCATTTTATTACTCACAACTGATGGCTATTTCGTGTCTAGCCATGAGGTATTTTGCCTGCAATTCCATTGTTTTTTTTTGTCACTGCAGCATTGAATTATAAACAAAAGTGTCGACCTGTCGCTCCTCTGCAATTTTTTTAAACGAATTTTTTTTTTATATTAAAGGTAAATTAATATTGCCTTGTTTGTGTGTGCGCCTCTTTGAAGCTTTAACGAACGTGAATATTTTAGAATGACTGAGTGTAGAAGCATAAAAAAAAAAAAAAAAACAAAAAACAAAGTACGAGCATGAAAAAATAATTGTATAAAAAAAATCACATAGTTTATGTGAAAAAATCAATGCAAACATTTATAATAACAGGGGAAAATTATTTGAAATCTAAAAAAATGATAAATCTTCCTGTAAAAAACGTAGGATTTTTTTTTGTTAAAAAAAAACCATTAAATAATCAAAAATAATGTTTTGTTAATTTCGGAGAGATAAAATGTCTCGATTGTGCAATGAACATTGAGAAAGACAATAATCCAAAATTTTGTATGACAAATACGAAAGGATTTATAATTTTATCTAAATTACCCCGTCATATCTCAACCCTTTAATTTGTATTAGGAAGACACAATGGAGGCACAATACAGCTCATCTTTGTATATAGTTGCGCTTTTATTTCTTCAAAAGAAGCGATAAGCTATTTTTCTTTACTTCCGTCTGACTATTTTCATCACAATTTTTTTTTTCATTCTCTACTCGTTGCGCTCATTATTTTGAATAATTCGACCGCGGCTCGTGGCCCCCTCGAGCACAAAGTTATCGCGCGAATAGACAATTGTTGACGAGAGAAAAAAAATAAATAAAATTGAATGCAAAGAAAAATGTGAGAAATAAAAGACTCAGTCTACTTATCCCAACTAATCCAAAAAAAAAAAAAACAAATATATATAATATCAGAATAAAACCTGTAGAATATTAAAAATATTATTTTTCATAGAAAAATTATGTGAAAACTGATGTAAACCGTGATACTAAGGCGACGAATGTATGAAAAAACATCGCACGCACACAAAAAACATACGCCCATGTACATAATTTATTTTATTTTGTTTGTTTGTTATTTTTTAAACGTAATACGTATATATTTGATCGAAATGTATATTTAAAAAAATCATGATAATGCACAAGATGTAATTATATATGTATGTAAATGTACTTTTACCATATATTATGAACATTTGGTATGGCTGAATGAATGATATATTATGAAATAAAATGTAGGGTGAGTGTGTTGATCAAAAATAAATCATAAGCCGGTGCAGAATGGCAGGAGGCTTTTGTGGCCGCTGTAACCTCATCTTTACGCAAAAATAAACGTACGTTCCTGTTAAATAAATATTTATTATTTCTAATCCTCATCAAAAATTGAAGCTCCTTCTGCTCAAAAAGTTGTAAAAAAATTAGATTTCATCAATATAAGGACTGTTGAGAGAAATTTAGCTAGATTTATCTCATGCTTGCGTATTGAGATCAACTGTTAGCTCACAGATATATGGGAAAACGAAGCTTTGAAAGCTTATAGCTAACAATATATCTTTCCCACTGCAAGCGATTGGTTTTGTTATGTTTCTGCCTATTTCGCAAATCTTGGGTATAATACTAGTATTGGAAAATAATCTGCATTTTATCGCAAACTAAACGTCTTTCCAAGTTTTTTATCTTTTCCGCCTCATCAATGATCTGCATCGTTTTCTATTGATTTTCACGCTTAATATATTTTTTTGTGCTTTAGGTAATAATTTCTGAGAGAGGAAAAAGAGTTTAGATAGGATTTTAGGAGTATGATATAGGCTAGGAAGAGTGATGGCGATCTCTCACGGAGTGCAGCGAGCCATGAGAAAAATATAGTCATGACTGGCAAAGGGCTAAATGGCTTCCTTCCTCTCGTGACGAGGCTTAATCGTCGGCTCAGTCGGGGAAAACGTTTCGAAAATTAAGAGAGCATACGAAAAATGGCTATATCAGTCTGTGAAACACATTCTGAAGACTGGAACATCCGAGAAAATCATCAAAATATAAGTATAAATTAAGCCTCTTCTGTCGAGACTGTGAAAAAAAAATCGAAATACCCTAAAAAAGTTTTCTCTAATTCTGCAAAAAAAAAAACAACAAATTTTTCAATCAACTAACCCAGCTTTTTTCCTTATTTATTTTTAGAAAGAAAACAAATTTTTCACTATTTCGAATAGGTTAGACAGCAAGCATTGCTTCTATAAAGGTTGAAGAATGAGAAACGAAAGCTCGTGCGTTCAAGTGTCTCCATGGAATTTAATTCTGGTCCTACTCGGCTTGCCTAGCAGATATGCAGATACCACGTTCCTCGATATTCCCTTTTACTCCCTTTTTCTCTTATATTTCTCTCGCACATTCCCTAGAAAACGTGTGAGGTCCAACTAATCCATAAAATGTGTTTGTTTTTACAATAAAAATGACTTGAATAAAAAAAAACCCAACGTGCGCATTGTCAATCTAGTTTATTAAAATTTAGCAGTTAAAATTTTGTTTAGCGCAAGGATACACACCAAACTACTCACAGCAATTCAATTGAAGCGACTACCAAGGATAACAGTCGAAAATTCCATGTAAAGAATTTTTATTAACGTGCTTTTAGCTTGAAACTTCCACTTCCGACGGCAACAAGTCGACAGAGTAGGCAAACGACTATTTATACCCCGAAAATTTCCTTCTGGAATTTTCTGACGGTATGACAACATTTTAGAATAGATTTACATCATTTTACAACAATGTTTCAATTATTTTAATAGAGATATTTCGATCTATTTCGTTTTCTTGATTGAATTAATTTTTAAAAAGATTTTCCAACCGAGAAAAAAAAAATATTCTATATATCCAACTATAAAAGCCATCGTGCGTGGAATATTTTTTGAGTAAAAAGTTTGTGAAGAACCAGGAAATAGAAGAGAAAAATTTTCTCTATCTATGAAACTTGGCGAATTTAATAACAACGTATAACCACACTATTGAATACGTGACAAATACAGTCAAAGCGAATATATCTGCTCTCGAACCAACCACAATAGGGGTTGATCACTTGGATCTGACAAGATGAACTGTACAATGGACGATTTGGTCAGAAGTTTTCATACCGAACTTTGTAATAAACCTTTATTATTTTTAACTCACCATTTATCCAACTAATAAAATAGATTTTAAAACAATTTTTCAAATTTTTCATTGGTTATTAAACTTTTTAAATTTAAAAACAGAAAAAAAATTGGAAAAAAAAAATTTTTTTAAGGGAGAAATTTAACTGGATTAAAAAAAAAACGAGGATATAACGTCTTAAACTGGTGGCAGTAAAATTTAAAGAAGAAAAATACTTCAAGATTTATCCAATTTCAATTCTTTCCAAATTTTGTAAAATCGTTTTTCGGGTAAGAGTAATTTTCATGAAATTGTCCCTATAATGGTGTATTTGGTTGAGCCTCTATCAAGTATTGGATTCCTAAGAGAGAACGTGAGTTCATCACCCTCATACGAAACAAATCGGGTTCAAGGGGTCTAGAAACCCTCTGGGGAATCACAAGGGAGGATAAAGAAAGAAGTGCAACATGCGCGCAAATGTACCAGTAGGTTCTGGGTATTGAATTACGGTGAGTCCAACAAGATTGTGGACACAGCACGTGAAAAAGAAAGAAAAATATATACTTACGTGCCTTTATTAGGTGCGTGAAAAGGATCGATATTCTCCATCTCAAGGTTGAAAGTAAGTTATCCCTTGCTCTCTTGACGCATTCTCTCGCTAGAATCGTCTTTTTGTCACGTCTCCTCTTACAGACTTTTCCACTCTTCCAGAATCTAGAATAATTTTTAAGACATGAAAAATCGATCAGATACGTGGATATATAAAAAAATAACGTCTGATGCAGCGAAAAATACATCTTCAATTTTTAGATTTTTAATAAAATCAAGTTTTTTAACAGGTAAACATTTTTTTTTGTTTAAAAAACTTGAAATACATGTGAGTTTTATGTTTTTTTTACTGAGATTCTATGGACAAAAGTTGCAATATTTCTTACTATGGTCTTATGAAAGATCTAGAGAGTCTCGCACAACCTTAACATAATTTCCTGACTGGGGTGTCAAGGGTCCTCCATAATGCACCGCTGGCGGTCGGACCGCATGAAAAATTTAGCTTACGGCTCCCAAGGTACGCGAAACGTCGCCTCCTGTATCAGTACGCCCCCTTGGAGACCCCAGACATACTGTCCTTGTACTAGAGTAGACAAAATGAATGCCAGCACCGGAACTCGGCCACGGTTACGTTATTAAAGCGACATACAAGCCACAAAATGCCACTATACCATACCTTTTCAAACCGCCGTCTTATTCAACGTGCTTTTGCGCGAAAAGTGTCGCAATGTAGACATTCAGGTTGTTTGCAGTGCAAATATCATTATATGAAAAAGACGTATGTAAATTCACAGATTTTTTTTTTTTTTTTGTAGTAAGAAGTTTTTAGTTTGATACTAAACAGAAGAATTATACCTTTTGCTGAGTCAGTCTACATTTTGTTCACTTAGCAAGAAAAAAAATTTTTTTCCAACTAGCTCACAATATGAGAAAACTTCTGAGCGAAGAAAAAAATTGTTAAGATATCACGTGTCTAAAACCAAAAGGATGTATATCGTAAAAAACTATGAATTTTTTTGAATTGCTAATATCTTGATAAGTATACAAATTAGATCAATTTTGTTAAAGACCTTTTTTATAGGTAATTAAATTTTCTATAAAAAAGATCTCTTAAGAAAAATTTTTATATTCTACAGTTACGATGATATTTTCATTTAAAAAAGATAATTTTGTATATACGTATTTTTCGGTTTTAATTATACGATATATCTAAAAAAAAAGTTGATTTATTTTTACAAATAAAATCTAAAAGTTATTTTTTAATGTGACTTATTATCTGTGAAAGCCTAAATTTCACGAAATGACAATAAATGGAAGTTTCATGGAGTTTAAAATGAACTATTAGATATTTTCTTGTGTCGCTTAGAGTATATGGAGTTGAGTTATAATTACCTTAGTGCTTGTAACACAAAGCCTGCTGGAGCAGGGATAATAAATTAATGCCCCATATCCCGTTAATGTAATACGAGCCTAACTATCCACTTTGGCTGAGCATGCTAAAGGGGGTGAAGGCGCTTTCTCCGTGTCTCCATGAACGATGCGATCCGATAGAAGAAGCTCGTAATCTCTATATCTTGTAATATAACACCTTATTATATTTTTTATCATAACTTTTGATCATGGCAAATCATCTCATTGAAATTCAACATACTCTAAAATAATTTTATCCACAAAAAAAACCATCAGTAATAGCCCTAACATGAAAAAAACTTTTTAAAATTTTTTCAAACTGTAAAACAATTGTTTCAAACGTTAAAAAATGTAAAAAAAAATCCATATGTAAGTATTTTATAATAATTATAAAAAAAAAATAATTAAAAAATTTATCAATGAAAAATCTCTGTGCTACGCTAATTGGCGACAATTAGTTATACGATTTCTCATTAAAAAAAAAAAAAAAAAAAAAAAAAAAAAA
>MVJL01002989.1:0-123873 GCA_002156465.1 Macrocentrus cingulum | reverse complement strand
GCTCTATGGAAAGATAAAAAGTTACCGACATCCCTGAGGCGATGGCTCAACCCTGCCAAAAATGCCCTCAAAAATGCTCTAGCTCCAACCGTTCTCGAGATATTTGCAAATAAACAATTTTTGCAATGTTTATTCGCTTGTCGTTTCGTTGTTTATGATCCGATTTGGTTGAAACTCGGTAGGTAGGAAGTAGTCAGGGTACTCAACACTCATTCGGAGTTTCAAGGACATCCGATGATCAAGGACGAAGATATCGAGGAAGGAGGAATAAAGTTATAAACAATTGGAACGTTCAATTTTTTTTATTCGTCTATTCGCCCGATTTTTTCACAAAATATTTATCCATGTCCTGTAGGATCATTACGATTAATTTTCAAAGGATATCCCTGATAAACAAAAAAGTTATCAACGATTGAAATTCGTAATTTTTCGGTCGCATGTCCAAATATTACATTCAATGATTAATTTATAAATATTTGAATATAATATAACTATATATACTACGATGTATATTATTAAACTCACATGACTTACACGCATTTCCGGTTTTGCAGGGCAATGGCTCCTCTCATGCGGTGAATTGAACCTTAAGATGAATTATTACTTTATAAACTTGTTAATTAGACAATTCCGACCATCAGAAATTTTTTTCAATCGCACCAACTAATTAATATTTTGACGAAAGCTTTTAACTGCAAATTTCAAACTAACGTGACCATGAAATTACGTGTTAGAGCGCGGTTCGTGATGAAAATAAAGCTCAAGTGCACTTTTAGAATTCCAATGAGACCCGTTGCAAGACATCAGGCCTAGACTTGAGGTTTTAATTTACTAGAGTATGTGTACTTGGTTCAGTTTTCCTGTCGCCAAGTACGGTTGTTGGGTCATTCACTCGCTATAGCCGGATACAACATGTCTTATGGGCAAGAACAGCCGGACACAGACATTGCCTTCTTTATAAAATAGTGCTTCCAAGTGCAAAACATTTCGTCGCTAGCATACAAATCAAGATATTTTCTATCAACAATTTTTTCTTACACCAAGTTTTTATATGCAGGTAAACAAGTGAAGGTGGTACAAAAATGCCGTATTACAACAGTGGCCATAGCTCGTCGCCCTACTCAAAAGGTAATAAAAATTACAAATACTTCCTTCAACTTGCCATTGTATAATTTAATCACATGTAACGAGTTCAAGTCTCGTTTTATGATCAACTTTAGCAATGGAAATTTCGAAAAAAAAAATTTATTCACATCGTTGTCCGACTAATTTCTCCAGTTAATTGCTAATTAAAAATTTAAAGATGTTCCGAGCGGTCCATCGAACTCATCGGGCGGAAGAAACAGTGGCACTGAGCCGACCTACATGATGGAGCACTTGGCCACTTTCACAGTCACGAAGGAGGGGGGAATAGTTTATCCTGCTGATGGTATGCGTCGTCTACTTCAGCTGGAGAAGAGCAATGGAATATGGAGTCAGAAGATGCAGCTTCGCCTCGAGCACAATTGGGTGCTCATCATGGACAGCGAGACTGGAGTAAATAAATTCATTACATCAATAATCTCAAGCAAAAACAACATACAACTTCATATTATAATATCAAAATTATACTTTCCAGGCGGTTATGGAGAGATTTCCAGCAGCCTTGATCCAAGAGCCCACAGCCTTCACCTCGCGCGATCCAATGGAAATGTACAACAACATCCTGGTGTTTATCGTGGGCGACGAGAGCGGCAGCAGTCAGCGAGCAGAGATGCACATATTCCAGTGTCAGAGTGTCTCCGCCCAGGACTTGGTTGAGGACCTAAAAATGCTGCAAATGGGTAAACTGGTGACTGGGGGCTCACCACGCGGATCTCGGGGACATATTCCGCCTCCTCCGACACTTCCACCCCCAGAGCCGCCGCTCAATGGTGTCAACGTTCGTGAGCAGGTTTCAGCCTTCAATGCCAACAGTGAGTCTACTTTGTTATCTCTGTCGTCTTTTCTTCTTACAATCGTGTCAATTGCTTATCTGTCTAGTCAAACTCGATGAGTGAGTGTAAATAGTACATTTAGCCGATAATTAAACATCTTTTTTCATTTCAGGCTCAAACGACAGGGAGGAAAACAACGATGAAGTGTCGTCAACATCGTCGGAAAAGTATGAACGCGACGTGACAATTTTAAATCATTGCTTCGATGATATTGAGAAGTTTATAGCAAGACTGCAGCATGCAGCGGCAGCCTCACGGGAGTTAGAGCGTCGCAGACGCAATAGAAAGTCGAAAAAGCGCAATCTCGGTGATGGAATGCTAACTATGCGAGCCAAGCCACCGCCAGAGATGGAATTTATCGATATTTTCCAGAAGTTCAAGCTGTCATTTAATCTTCTGGCCAAATTAAAGGCTCACATTCACGATCCAAATGCCCCCGAGCTTGTGCATTTCCTGTTTACACCGTTGGCGTTGATAGTCGATGCATCGCACGACACAAACTACGATCCGAATTTGCCGAGCAAGGTTGTATCACCACTGTTGACGCGTGAAGCGATCAATCTCCTTATAAATTGCGTGACGAGTAAGGAGACTGAACTCTGGCACTCGCTTGGCGACAGGTGGCTAGTGCCTAGGGATCAGTGGAAAGGTCACGTCGCACCCTACCATCCGATATTTATGGATGGATGGTCACCCGAGTATCCGATCCCCGAGGACCGCGATCACGATCATCTGGCCTCGCTGCTCAATGCTGACAAACAAAAGAGAGACGAGCTGCCCGAGCAGCAGGCGGACAATTACTACGGCCACAGAGACGTTGAGGAGTCTCATTACAGCAGTGATTACCTCGAGTATGAGACTCGTGAGGAGCGTGGCAATGAGTATTTCGAGAGGAATTACGGACCGGGCTCGGAATTGTACGGTAGGGAGGAGAGAGAGAGGCCAGATCAAACTCGTGCTCACAGTGACATTTCTGTCGACTCTATTGAACGAGGTCCAAGGGGCAATTCGGCAATTGATCGCGCTCAGGAAGTTTGGCTGGATGAGCTTTTAAGCCGGAATGTTAAAATTGTTCAAGTGACTTATCCGAGAACGGCCAACAATGACAAGGAATTGTCGGTTGTTAGAGGTGAATATCTGGAGGTACTTGATGACAGCAGAAAGTGGTGGAAGGCAAGGAATTCTCGAGGCCAGGTGGCTCACGTACCTCACACCATTGTTACGCCTCATAATCCCTCACATGGCAATGACAATGAGGGCTTCACCAATCCCGTATACTCAACGCGATATCAGAGACAGCAAGGACACGGATACAACTACGAAGTGAGTTTTTATATTTTTTGATAATTTTAAAAAATATTAAAAAAGAAATGAGGCAAGGAAAAAATTGATTATCTCGGTATGTGTCCTAAAATCAGGTCTTAGATACTTTTTAATGGTTTTTGGTTTTATTTATTGATATTTTAGGATTCTGAGATTGAAGGAACCAGCACTAGTCCCGGACCGGAAGTGACTCATCGTCCGCACGCAATTCCTCCACCGGCTCCGGCCGATTGGGTGCGCAAGGAGCGTCTTGGTAAAAAAGGTGAATTTCGATACTTTTAAATATATATTTTAAAATTATTGTGCTTTAGCGCAAAGACAACTGTTCAATACAAGGTGTGTGTCTATTATAAATTGAATCATTGAAATAATCAATTATTTTTGGAAGAAAATAGTATTTTATACATTAACCCGAGTGGTATATATTTTTTTTTGTACATATCTAAAAGAGACATTGAGTATAGACTGAGTTTTACCAACAATAGTAGTGATGAAATACACTATCTTTGCATAGAATCTCGTTCTCACTTTTTTCTTTTTTTTTTTTTAATATTATCTGTTATCAATATTGTTGTGTGAATTCTTTGAAAAACTCAATGCTAGTGAAAAATACGTAATATTTCCATTGTTTTTATACTAACAGATTTAGATAAGAAGAAAAAAAGAAGAAAAAAAAACGTGGTATTAGAAAAATATTAAAATTTTTTTCGCCATCTCTTTCGTTTTTTTTTTTTTTTTTCAGAAGTTACCACGAAATTTTCTTCATATTTTATCGAATTTTTATCTCTAGTTAGTTAGTCAAGAAAAATATATATAAATAAATAAATCTAAATATATCTAACAAATCGGTGAAAAAATATATATATATATTTCTAATGACACAACCACTATTGAACTTGCTCTTCCGTCGATTATTTTTTTATCGTGTCAAAATATAAATAAAAATAATATTAGTATATAAGTTTTCGTATTTATCAACTAACCAAAATTTAGTTACTATAAAAACAAAAAAATATTGAGCCAATCATGTGTGTGTGTGTCTGTATCATTGTGCATTGTTTCATCTGGCTTTTTAAATTTATCAAATGTTTTATTGTCAATTCGTGAAACAAAAAGAAAAAAAAAAACGTTGTCAGTGTTGTTGTTGGATATCTTGTTGGATTTAAATCAATGACTCTAATTTTTTTTATTACAACAATCTGTGGATGTTTTTATGTAATAGAGACGTACACTATCGAATTTTAAATGGTGAGTAAATAATGAGTCAACCGTTAAAGTTATAAAATATTTGCTGCTGCAAGATGTCTTTGTTATTTGTCCGTCTTCCATTACAATGAATGGATGGAGTGTGGGATGAGAGGCAGAGTCAACATTATAATATCCGAAAGGTAGTAGTGTCAGGCACAACACGAGTATGTCGTAAGGCTTCTTAAATGCTTGCTGAATAATAAACACATCACTACCAAAACGGATATCATAAGGTTGATGTGCCTCTACTGTCTTTGTTTAATGCGTTAAAAAAAAAATTATTGATATTCGTCGTTGATCGGATAAGAAAATACAATCATCCATCCAGTATTTCACTATATTGTAATTTATGTAAATCTCTTTTTTTATCATTAATAAATATGAATAATAATATTAAGAATTTTCTATGCTTTGCCACGCCGGGCTTTATAAAATTTTCTCTACAAATTTTGCTTCTGATTGTTTTGCTTCGTGTAATTGTTTTTCATTGACAACACGGGGGCCCACTGATTCTGTGTCAAATTTAAACAAAAATTGGGCACATTAATTAAGGGTGAGTAGCAAAAAAATACATCATAATATATGGGTTTTGTGTTGTGCATGCTTAGTTGGATATAACGCTTCAAAAGTGACTTCTAGTAACTAGAAAACATTTTTTTCAGATAATTCTACGACGGAAAAAGCGAGAAAAGGCTCGAGTTCGTCTCGGAAAATGGTTATACCTGCTGTGAAATTAGAAAACACCCGGAAAAAAGATGAAATTAAGGGGATGAATTTACGAAAAACTAGTTCTACATCTTGCAGAAATAATGAAACTGTCAAAAAGTCAACAGTACCTGCAGCAAGTGCAGTACCTCCACCGCCTCCTCCACCTCCGCCGATGCCTCCAATTCCCGTTGTGGCTGATGATGCTCAATCAATTAGTAGCAGTAGTGGAACACTTCGAAGCATTAAATCGCAAATTTCGGTTCGCAGTGAAGGTACAAACTCGTGAAAACAATTTAATTTAACTGACAATAAAATAAAATGAAAAAAATTGCAGCTAACCAGGAGCAGATGCATAAAGAGTTAAAGTACGTTTTGGACCTTTTCCGAGAGAAAAAAAAGCACATTGATATTACGAAGACTCCGGACATTTACGTCGATCAGGCATCAACACCTGCGGAAGTCCAGGACTGGTTGGTGGCCAAGGGATTTACTGAGATGTAAAAAAAAAAAATATAAACGTAAAAAAAATGATACCGGTGCACTAATACACTGTTTTGCAGAATTTGTAAACAGTTAGAGGGAATCAATGGCGTTCAATTATTCAGCCTGTCGAGGCGAGAGCTAGAACAGCACTGCGGGCAAGGTGAAGGCAGACGACTCGATGGCCATATAACTCTGTGTCGAAAAAACTCAGGAGTAAGTATCGTCTTCGGTGCCCCTAGAATCATTAAAAAAAAGCGTTAATCACTGTAAAATTTTTATTTTAGTATAATACAGCTAAGAAGTACGAGCTAAAGCAAGTATTAGAGAAAGTCCGCGAAAAGGCTGAACAATCTGAAGGAGTTAAAGGAGATCAAGTGGAAAAAGTAATATAGTTAACTGTTGATAATGAGATTACTTGCTTATTAGAAGTAAGCAATTAATATTAGTTATGATTTATCCTGTGATTATTGCAAACCAAAATTACAGCTTATTATTTTATGATTTTTCTGTATAATTGTATTATCACTACTAAAGAGACCAAACTGTCAGTTATAGTTATTTATTTAAAGCGATTCACATATAACAAACATAGATTTACTCTAGAGTTGTATTATCGCTTTATATCATTCAGGATTATTTTAGTAGATAAAGATATTCATTGTAAACAAGAGTTTTTTTCTTTTTCGTGAACACAACTATATCTATAAAAAGTTTCCGTTCATAGCCGTATTTTGTTGAACTTTTCAATAGTTTTTTTTTTATTTCAAAAGTAACTCTTTTCTTGAACGTGGTAAAAATTTTCGAATAAGTAAAGAGCCGTATGTCATCTATACCGCAGCGAGTAGTAAATGCTTGATTTCGAATATATTTTTGTCCGCATTAATGCTTGTACAAAAATTCAGTAGAAAAGAAAAAATCTTTCATCTACAGTTACACAGGTTGTCTGTCTGGTATATATAGTTACTGACAGTACTGACAGTCAAATAAATGAAAGGACTGACAGGGAATACTGCACTGGAAAAACTCGTTTTTTGTTTTTAATAATTCTCCATAATTAATTTATAAATTATTTATCCTTGTGAATTGCCAAAAATCATCGATATGTTGACGGCAAAAATTCTTGGCTGAATTGACAAAATTATAATTTTTCTTCTTATTATTGAAATTTTATTTTTAACTTTTGCACTTTAAAAAATTTTCAGTTCTCTTGTGCAATTCGCAAAAACAGAATTTTTACAAAAATAATTATGTTCCATGAGCTAAGAGCTTCAAAGACATTCTATAGTGCAGTATACCGAATTATTATTAATCTTAGGTATATCCTGGAGTAAGGTCTGTTTTTTTCGTTTTGATTATTTCTACGTATTGAAAAATCTGTATTTCCATACTTTCGTAATTTCAGATAAAATATAACACAATAAAACACCAAGATAAATTGACAATTACTCGATAAATTCTCTCAATAAATGAAGGATAAAAAAAGAAAGAAAAATAACGAATACGACACTGTAACAATGTTAAATTGTAACACGTTTAATTATACAAATTTTAAAGAATTAACTTTAAAATATTATGCTGTGTCTTTAACTGATTAATAAATTATCTAAAACATGAATTAACACTATGACTCTACATAAACAAGATGATTGTGCGTTAAAATGTGACTCTTGAATTGTTTTCACTTTAGAAATGTTAAAAACACACTTTGTATACATATTAAACGCCGCATCATGTATAAACATACCCATACATGGATAATTCTTGTATAAATCAACTACACTAAAAAAAAAAAACTAATAATTTATCATCGAATAACAATTAAAAGTAAAACCAGAACAATCTTTCAATCATTACGTTCCCTTCTCTCCGTCATGAATTACAATTCCAAGCACCGATGACACGGAGTTACATAAAATCATACAAATTTACCCTTGACAATTGTCTATATGAATTATTTACCTAGACAATGTGTCAATATAAAATGTCGAAATATTTATATAGTCACAAGCGCATTTCCGTGAGATATAAAATCAAGCGAGGCGTTTTTAAACATACATTTAATAATTTCTAGATGGACATCTACTGACCCTTGGTATCCTCCTCTGACGGGACAGACCTTAATCGACGTTGAATGTGAAGTGATATATAACTTAATGATTTTTGGTGAGTAGCGAAAATAAAAGCGATTTTCCCCAAAAGGACAAAGGAGAATATGTGTGATGTGTGATGATTAAAAATCAATGGTTCAAATATAATGCAATGAAGAATGCAAAATGATTCTCCATCATTTATCTTAGGATAAATAATAATAATAATATACGTTTTTTTATACTCGATAATTTGGATTAAATCCCCGCGCATAAGCATACCCTTTTTTAGATGTATGTGAAAATTACCAAAAACCGCCTGTGCTTCGACCACCCGGCGGATTGTTTACACGAATACATGCCCGTCGAGCTTCTTCAACGTCTTCTGCAAATTTAATTAACATCCAACTAATCTCTATCCACCAGAAAATATAAATAAATTTTTACTCACCGCTTATAGAGAACGTTGAGTGCTGAAGATTTCGTTGACCCTCGAGACGTGGTCCCTTGGTTGAGGGAGTGACCACAGCAGAATCCGGCAGAGTAGGTGTGCAGGTGGACTGTGAAATTTTAGGCCGGCGCTGCACCTCATGAGTTCCATTAGTTTGGCTGGGCTGAATTCGCGCAGCTGCCGCAGCTTTTGCGGCTTCTCGGGCCTTGGCTATCGCCGCATCCTCATCCGCGTATTTCTTCGCCTCTGCGGCAGTTCGAGCAACTCCGCGGGGTATCTGAACAGCAACAGAAAGCGTGTATTCGCATGCAACCTCGAAAATTGACCTACTACATGGATAAATAAATGATTATCAGTCACCTTTTCGCGCTCCTCAACTAAATCGTAGACATAGGGCGGATAAGCTGGCGCCTCGACGAATTTTCCATAGCCATGAACTGCCTTTAAGTCACAATCATCCACACACACTCGTCCATTGACGATAACGTATTCGGGAACACCGTTCACCTCCATTCCCTGCAATCAAAGGCATTTAGTGTGTTAGCAAGGTGGTACAATGCCTCTGTATTGGCATAAAATTACCTCAAATATGTTAAAGTCCACTGACAGAACGTGGCTATCAGCCGAGATGACTCGCTTCCTCTTGGGATCCCACACAACAACGTCAGCGTCCGATCCAACGGCAATAACTCCCTTTCGCGGGTAGAGATTGAAGATTTTCGCGGCATTGGTACTGGTCACAGCCACGAACCTCGTAGGATCCATTATTCCTGCGTGAACTCCTTTTTCCCAGACAATAGACATGCGTTCTTCAACTCCATTGACGCCATTTGGTATCTTGGTGAAATCATCCTTGCCTAGGGCCTTTTGATCGGCGTTGAAAGTTGCATTATCACTTCCAGTACACTGCAGGCCGTCCCTATTATTTTTAACCATTATAATATTGGCATGATTGAAGATTAAATATACTTTTGTGCTATCATACATGTCACTTTTTAGTTGGATAATAGCAATAGACGATACTTAAAATTCTATTCATAGATCATGACGTTAAATAAGTCATTGCCACTGGGTTTTATTCAGTTTTCCTTTTACTTGATCTATCCGCGGTATTTAAATTGTCTAATATACAGATTTTTAACAGATTTGTAATATTTTTCTGTCACATATTTATCAATCCTATTGATCGATAAGATATTGTATTTGGCAATGAATCATTGCCAAACAAATCAGTGCCAAGATTTAATGAAGAAAAAACTTCACCGATGCATAAAAAATTTGTTTTTCTCTTTTTATAATTATATTAATAATGGTAAATCTAGCGGAAATTACGGTGAAATAATTTTGAAGACAAATGTTATGAGATGAAAATTGGCGCGATGTAGTAATAGTTTCTTATCATACATGTTTCATATCATATAGTTTTATCACGCAGTGTCTACACGTTCTTCCGGTTGAACTAATCCCATAAATTATTCTCAATTTACTCCATACAATCATCACATAATCGCAGACATCAGTCAGACATAATCATTGACATAAACTCTATATATATTTTTAAATAAGAAAATTCTTTCTTCTCGACTTTCCACACTGGTATTAAACTTTCTCAACACCTTAAAAGACCCGATTCGAGAGTGACTGATTAATTCAATATAAAAATTCAGTTTCTGTGTGAGCTTTCTAATTTTTTTCCTCGTTTAAATAGAAATAAGAGAAATTAAAGATTTGCCTAAGACGCAGAGTGACTCTTTGCCAGTGATTACTTACTCGGCGAGTTTTTCAATCAAGTAGGCAGGAGTCGTAGGATCTGGACGCATAGGCGGGCTCGTGATATAACGACGACCCTTGTCCATGTCCTTGCCATATTGTTCGCTTCCATCTATGCCAAAGTTCGCGACACTTGGCTCACCAAACACAATAGCACCGTCGTTGCGCTTTGCGGATATCACGTCTGCCGCTGACTTGCTCGTCAACGGCGCCACGTACAGTGGACAATTTACCTACACACGCGATTTGTCTTGAATGAATATGCTTACAGAATCAACACAGATCTTTCTAGAGTATAATAAAGTAATCGATAAAATCATGCGACGACATAATTCAAGTGAGACAACCAATATACAGATAATAAAATGACATGCGCCACATTTTAACGTAAAGATCAATGAATAAAAGGAAAACTGATAATTTACAAATGAAATCATGCATTAAAAGCTTCTCTAGTGCAGTGACACGATCATTTACATCGTTTTTAACACTTAATTCAACTAATTTAACGATTATAAATCGTGCAAATAAATATTTAAATTCCTAATACGTAATAAAACACGAGATAAATTATTTTTAAGTAACGTCTGTGATTGAAAATACTATATTTGTCATTGAATACTAATTTAAAGAACGCGAGAATGATATTTCACTAAGAAATCAATCGGAAAATGTCAGACAGAGAAACTACAGCTGCTGAGCTTGATTGTTCACAACTTTTTCCAACCATAAAAAAACTGGTTACTTGACTTGGCAATTTAAAAATGTGAAAAAGTGTTCCTTGAGTGGACAAACAAGGGAATCAACATCATTCTCGCGACCTTCAACTTAGGAATCTTGTTCTTCTGTCACACGACTCACATTACGAGCTTGGTCATGAGCTCTCGCGGAGTATTTTCGTCTGGTCTGAGTGGTGGACTGAGTACATGTCCGGCAGCGTGTCTCCAGCAGCTGTGCTTAATGTTGGTGGCATTTGTGCCGAGTGCCGCGGCCAGTGTCTCACCCCAAACGCAAACGCCTCGCTTCCGGGCGGCCTCAATAGCTTCCGCAGCACTTTTACTCATCACATGCACTACGTACAGTGGGCAGCCAACCTGAGTGTCACATACAATTTGTATTTTCGTGCAGCATTCACGTAAACCATGGTGCAACTGTCGATGCCACAATTATTTATAATATTGTCGTATGAAAAAAATTAATTGAAGCCCCTAAATGAGCAAGACTCTATGGGGGGGGGATACAGGCCACGTTCTTGTAAATCCAATTTAGAAATTACACGCTCGCTTTGTTCTAAAATACTAACAATTTCTTGTAGACTCTCATTGTGTCATTTTCTTACTTTTTTTACATACATTTATATATTTGCAGCTGTAGTGTTGTTATTGAGGTAAAATACCGCAGAGATTTGCAGTGTCAACTCTCTTCGAGAGGCACTGGACGATTTTCCACAAACAACTCGCGACATCCGGTCGTAATTCTCGAACGTGCGACTGTCGGCACGTTTTACTTTGTCAACTAGACTATCTATACAGGCATATATGCCCATCAAGAGTGTCATGTCTGCAGGTCGTAGTTTCGCAAGGCAATTTTATCAGTGTGTGGCATCGACAATCACCCACGAAATTTCTTTGATCATTCCAACAGTGAATAATATCATTAAAACAATTTTTTTTTTCACTTCTCAAAATAGAGTAATACAAATTCGGCGATGAATTCCAATTAGATTGTTCAGATAATAATCATTCTAATCAAAAATGAATGTAAAATAATTATTATTTTTGGGTATTGATAATTAATCACGGTTTGTTTGAATGCTGCAAAAAAATTCTATACAAGGCAAAATAAAATACTGTGCCAGAAAATATTAAATACTTCAAGCGCAATCAGGCAACAATAGTACTTAGATAATTAAGTATACTAAACAGTCGATTACTAAAAGGAAAAAAAAAAATATTTTATATGTGTATCTACGGAAGAGTGAGTGATAAAATAGCGATATGTTACCTGGTTGGCAATGACGCAAGCTCTATTTGTAGCTTCCGCCTCGACTTCCTCCGGGCGTGACATTTCGTGTCCCTCTGGTCCGGTAACACCGGCGTCTAGTAGCTTTTTCGTATTCTACAACACGCAACACCTTGTTAAATTCTCAGAAATGTCATAATAAAAAGTATCATGGATTTTTTTCTCTACATACCGCAGCGATAATGTCACCATTTTCGGCATGAACCATTGCCACAGCTCCGAGATTCTTGCAGGCAGTGAATGCCTCAATTAATTCCGGATCACGCAGCATGAAGAGGTCTTTGTACGCCATAAACATCTTGAAGCTGTTAATTCCATGCTCTTGAGCTAGCGTAGCCATTTCCTCTTTAATCTGGAAACAATTCAAAATCATTTTTAAAAAACATCAATATATCTTCAAAATAGAGCTATCAAATTCACGGATTAAATCGACATTTGAAGCGCAAATCGTTCGAATTTTATGATCATTTAAACTCTTTCAGCTTAGCTCAATCTAGGTCAAAGGTATCCCCAGAGAATGAGGCGAGTGCACGCAAGTCTAACATGAATTTCTGCACTGATGTGTTAAATGAATCCAAGTTAAAAGTAGATTCATGAGACACGGTAATGACTTATTTTCATCATCTTCACTTTTTTTTATTTTTTATATTTGACTGTCTCGTTAACTCCGACATGTTTGAATAAGCAACGATAAAAAAAAAGAAGTAGGTTGATTGTTTATCACGCTAGAGTAGCCGAGAGTGAAGTTGATTTATATACTTGCAATTTTCCCATTGAGTTAGCGACAAAAATGGACATGAACATGAGCATGCCGCGCGAAACTGGTTTCTATTAATTATGGGACTTGTATATCCCTAGGTGATTTACGATTTCTCGACGAAATATAGATAGATGCTAGTAAAAAAACTGAAGTTCACGAACTGAGCACCACAGATTTTAATGGAAAAATCACACGATTGCTAATAAATTTATTTGCAAGATATCCAAAAATGGGTTTGACATTAATAATGACGTGCAGTACATCTAGTAGCTAATTCTCGAGTTTAAATCGACAAATGCGATATTCCAAGTTGAGTTACATGTGTATAATACGAAAAATTATGGAATTAACATTAAACAACACTCAATCAGCCCCAAAAAATAGGGGGTTAATTTTTTTTTTTTTTTTTAGGAGCAAATTTCATGACTTATAAAACGTTGAATTCTGGAGTTGCGTATCTCGCGTTTTATGTAGGAAAATGAGCTATTGAATATGAAATTCTGCGTGTTTTCTATAAAAAATCTTGAAATTCATACCTAGAAATTCGCTAATTAATAGTGCATTTCACGGATTCTATATAATAAATCTCGCAAACCGTAGTTAAAAAATCATTATTCAACTGTGAATTCCGTATATTTTGTATCGGAAATCTCGCAAATTATATCTGAAATTCGGCTGAATAATTTCGGTATTTTACATCGAGTTACATGTGTCTAACACTATAAATCTTCCGATTTATGCGACTTGAAATTTGTTATAAACAACGAGATTCTCGCCTAAAAAAAAAAATAAATAAATAAATAAATAAATAAATAAATAAATAAATAAATCCCGAGTTGCATTTTGAGACGATCTCATTATTATTAACAAATCGTAGAATTGACTAGAGGTATTCAAGTTTTGTATCAATTGTTTGAAGTTTAATATCTAATATATCTAAAATTTGTTATTTTACATTTATTTTTATGTGTGCTTATACCATTACGAAATAGAAATGCTGCACTATTTAACGTTGAATCTCACGGGTTTTTATATCAAGATATCCGACTATATTACATCGACAAATAGGGTATTTTACATCGAGTTACATGTGTCCAATACCAAAAATTGTGAAATTTACATGAAGAACTACGTCATCAACCCCTGAAAATAGGGGGTTATTTATTTATTTATTTATTTATTTATTTATTTATTTATTTTTTTTTTTTAAGGCGAGAATCTCGTTGTTTATAACAAATTTCAAGTCGCATAAATCGGAAGATTTATAGTGTTAGACACATGTAACTCGATGTAAAATACCGAAATTATTCAGCCGAATTTCAGATATAATTTGCGAGATTTCCGATACAAAATATACGGAATTCACAGTTGAATAATGATTTTTTAACTACGGTTTGCGAGATTTATTATATAGAATCCGTGAAATGCACTATTAATTAGCGAATTTCTAGGTATGAATTTCAAGATTTTTTATAGAAAACACGCAGAATTTCATATTCAATAGCTCATTTTCCCACATAAAACGCGAGATACGCAACTCCAGAATTCAACGTTTTATAAGTCATGAAATTTGCTCAAAAAAAAAAAAAATTAACCCCCTATTTTTAGAGCTTGACTGCGCGGTTTTGAAAATAAACTACGAGATTTTTCATGCAACGCACATGTAATTCAATGGCAACTGTCTAATTTGTCAAGACAAATTATTCAAGCCAAATATCAGAGATCTCCACCTAAAGAATATCGTGTTCTTTTTTAACTGAGATTAAATAGCTTGAAAAAGTTTGAATAAACAACACGATTTTATACAAACTTCCCATGAATTGCGTACGGTCCTCCCACGAATATTACACACACATTGTGTATTACACGTTAATAACATGTCAAACGCTAATAAAAATGCAAAAATTACACAATTCCATCACTTAAATAAATTCCTTCCATTTCATCTCGTCATTCAATAGTGTCCCATTGACCTGGTTGGCATTTAAGCGCACTAGCTTGTCGATATATTTCTCTACTAAGTATAAGCGCACCGATTATCTCATTCTCCCGTGAATTTCCAATTGATGTGTGGGAACATGCAATGAGTTTTCAACTCGATAAATCGTTTAGACAAACTAAAGAATGATAAGCGGACGATTCGACACGCTTTTAACTCGCAAGAACCCGTCTGTGATAACAGTTGATAACCTGTCTATTTCTGTTCATACAAAATACATGATTGTCAGCACTGAGAATTACCTCAGGTTCAAGTTTACGTTTAGCGTGTAGCACTAAAATTGAATTTTCAATCTAATTTAAACACTATCAATTGAGCTTTGCGTGTTGCAGACATCGCAATAGATCATCAACGGATTAGATATCCAAATAATTACATATTCAGTCGCGTCATTGAAACTAAAAGTAAACTTCAAGTGTTATAAAATCCCTATAGGCACGCCAAAAATTGACGTTACGAGTCCCGCGGCAGTAGCAGCAGTACTGTCGTGCTGCTTTAATTATTTCATACGTCAGTTAGGCAAGGCCGGCTCAACGACCTAGAGTCATAGAATACGATGCGAAAGAGCGTGTGAAATTGGTGGCACGATGACCTGACACGGAGATCGCACTAATTTGTGTTCATTTGGCGGTGCTTGGATAAAAAAAAACACCATGCGCACTTCATGCGATAAATATTGAGCTTGTACCTTTGGGCTCCAGCTGGTAACAGCAACGTGAAGTCCATAGTCACAGCAGACTTTCTCATCAGCATTGGCACGATACCTCTCGTAAGCCTCGAGAAGACTCTCGCCCTTGTTGGGAATAACAAAGTCCATAATCATGGTAGTGCCTCCAGCAATAGCAGCCTTCGTTCCCTGGTAGAAGTCATCCACTGACTTGGTGCCCATAAACTCAAAATCGAAATGAGTATGGGGATCGATACCCCCGGGCATAACGTATTTTCCTCGTGCATCTATCGTCCTTGTACCACCTGGGATTATCAGGTTACGTCCGAGTTGCCTGATGGTAAATTAAAAAAATTTTATTCGTTAATGGCAGTTTTTACAATTTTTAGTGTAACATTCTTAAGCTAAATTAAATTTAACAATAAATTTTTAATGTTTAATGCAGAAAAAAAAATTTTTTTTTGTTGTAAAATTTTTGAACGGTTATATACCCCTTGGATATCTGGCCGATTTCGTAATTTTTTCAATTTTTCGCCGATAACTCGGTAACTAAGCGAAATACCGAAAAATGTTATGAGAGTTAAATGATTGTAAATTTTATTTCACACAAAAAATAAAGAATAAACTTTTTTGATATTTGGCCTTGTTTTCGAGATATTTTAAAAAATAAAAATTTTCAAAAACCAGTAATATCTCAAAAAATAAAAGAGATACAAAAAAGTTTATTTCAAGTTTTTTGTAGATAATTGATCCCTCTTTCATTTAGGTTTTATAACTTTTTCCATTATCTCGGCTAGTTACCGAGTTATCGGTAAAAAACCAAAAAAATTACGAAAACTGCGAGATTTTCAAGGTGTATATACCCCCTTGCAAAATGTAACAAAAAAAAATTTTTTTTTAATATCAACCAAATGTTTAAAAACTCCCTTTCGACTGAGTAATACCTATACAACCCCGAAGAACATCGTCAATAATTATACCGAACTGTATACACCTGCGGAATTGATTATCTATTGGATAATGTGTTTATTCGACGCAAAATGAACTCGAGAATATCCCAGTGAATTATATATTACATAATTGATGATTCAAAGCAACTTACTTGATAATTCCATCCTCGATGTAAACATCGCTGTCAATAATATCGTCCTCATTTACGACTTTGCCATTTTTTATCAGCAGCCTATTTTGCGAGCTCTGAAACAATATAAAAATAAAATTAAGTATTTTTTTCACTTGTTAAAATTAAACATAATCTAAAATCCAACAGAAAATAACTATAATAAACACATAAAGTATGACAGAAAATCATCCAACCGACTGAAACAATGAGAATGACTGTCTCAAGCAAGTTGTCCATCAGGTGCTGGTATATATAATTTATGCTAATAGTAGTGTCACTCTACTACGAGCAGTTTAGATCTGCTTTACTGATTCCACGTTCAAAGTTATACATTTCACGGGCGGTCATTAACCCTAAAGCCACAATATCTCATTTTTTTTCAACTGTCCAATCGATTATTGTCAACAAAATGGACAAATATTCATCACGAGTATGCATTTAAATTTTAATTATTGTTCCGACGAGATTTTGACAAAGTAAAAAAGAAAGACCGATACAAAAGAAATAATAAATTGCAGTCTGTCTGGCACTAGACAAGACTGATGCCACAGAGAGAAAGAGAGAGGGCGGAAGAAGAAAAATAGGCATTCAACTGGGGGTCCCTCTGATGCCAACCCTGCATTTTTTTCTTTCTCTCGGTCACCCCTTTTATAATTTCAAGTTTTATGACCCTTGGTATGACTGATGCTGCGGGTGAGAACGATTATCATGGGGCGTTTGTGACCTCAGGCATGTGTTCAGCTGCGAAACGGATCCTAATCTAGTTTTGGTTCCACCTCGTGAACAGTGAGCGTGCATTTGCAAAAAATCACTGACCTCTTCCACCATTACGAATCATTTGGCACCGAGTGAACGAGCACTAGAACAACTCTTTATCTATTGTTCCATATTTTTATACAATCAAATGATGTTATTAGAGCAAAATCAGTGAGCGTACTGTTTGAAAATGATGTAGAATAAGAAGCAGTGAGCCTTGAAGAAGCAATTAATGCACTCACAGAGCGATAAATTTGCCTTATAAATCATCACCATTGTGCAATATTGCAAAGTGATTTTCTGTGGGTGTTTTTGAGGCCTCGACACTGGTATTCCTGCATTGCGTTTGCATCCAGAGTGAAATCAGTGACCACGGAATGCCTAGGCAAGATGATACCCTGAGAAATGTGTAAGTCATATGTGCCATATGTGTTTAAATATTTTTAGCACGAGTTAACGACTAAAATAGTCAATGGGAAACATCGAGGGTCTGTCGTATTTGAAAGTTCAGAGAAGTGAAAACTTCTATACGTATATACCAAGTGCCGAAAAGATAACACACAAAAAATTTGTTATTCGCTTCTGAAAGCTTTTCCACCTAGTTTTATTAAGTGCTTGAGAGAGCTTTCACGTGCTACTCTGACACGTGTTTACTCGTATGGGGTAATGAAGAGGAGTGACGAAAAAAAAAAAAAATTGCACTACTTTGATGAGTCAGAGATCTAAATAAATTTTGTATTGTCTGTGGCACACGACGTATAGCTGAAGGACGTATGGTACCTCGAGAATTCAAGCGAATGAATATATATACACGTCCGGATGCAAATTCAACCGGCGGAAATTGGGATTACCTCGGGGTAAGGTCGAACACATGTAAATTGATTTGATGAAGCGTAAAAAGCAGTGACACGTTCTCAACAAAAATTAAAAATCACGAAAAACGTTGAATTTCAATCAATACAATTTGTAGCAATTTTCATCAGACATTTTTAACTGTCAGAGAGAAATAAAAATTGCTTGAAAATGATGTTTGCTCTACTACAAGCTTTTAAATCATACTAAAAAAAAATTTTTCTATCGTATTTTCATTAAAAAAAGAGTTATTTAATTAATTATTTTCATTATTTGTATGTAAAAAAAAATATTAACTCAACTTAAGGCAGAAAATTTCTCACATATAGTCAGGTGGGCGTAATTTAGATATGATAATAATCTACTGAACTTTCACTACGTCTGACAGTCACCATTTTTGGATTATATTTATGTCAGGGTCATCGGGGCGCGAGTAGAGCTGGCAAAAGGCCGTATATATATGGTGTAGAAACCCGAAGAAATAAAAGGATAAAAATGAAATAAAAGTGCGGACACTAGACACAAAGGGAGTAGCTACGCGCATTGTCAACTGGATCAGGCATCATTTCGAGGTAAGGATGATACAATGGTCGCGTGGAAACAGGTCATGCTGTGTTGGTACATGATTTAGCGTGTTTTTATTATTATAAATGAGTTTCATTTGAATTTTACCACGTCTATGTTTACATTGCAAACAATATACCATTTTATAAGCGTGATTTGTTTTTTCTTCACAAGATTTTTCTGCCAAATCAAATCAATAAACGCCTGTGTAAATTCAACGTATTTAGAGTTTAAATGCTTACAAGCAAGTTAAATATACGTTTTCCCTTGCTTGCCCTCATTTTCGTGGATTTCAAGACCTACTCTTCAAGACATATTTGCTTTTGGCTCAAGTTCAGCACAGACTCTTGGAGACACTAGTACTCAAGCTACTGAAAATCTTTAAACTGGGTCTACAAGTTAGGGGGAAAAAAAAAATTCAAGAGTGAAACTAATTGTTGGATTGAGAAAATGGTCGATAAAAAACATATGACTTTAGGTATTTTTTCGTGATATGTTTTTCTGTTTTTTTTTTTTTATTTTCAGTGCTTATCGTCGGTCGCACATGACATTATGAATTCCCACGCTTTATGTTACTACACGGCGACGACGACGACGTAGAGTCGACGAACTATCGATTTGTAGCTAGCAGAGCAATGCTTCCACGTCGACTCGAGTGCCTACACCGGAATTAATAGCACAGAGAGAGAGAGAGAGAGATATCACGATCTACAGTAATAGACTATCCCTAAAAATAGTCTGGTATATATACCAATAGAAAAGAAAAATGCAAAATTGTGGCAAAGATGAATATACATATTCTTGTCTTTCTCCTCCAAAACCATTTCGCTGTTCGAACATCCTAACAACCGTAAATTCTAACGGGACATCCCATTGTTGCGGCCGTCAGTCGCTTACAAACACGAGAATAAAAACTCTATAGACTTAGTAAATAAATAAAAAGTCGTGTGTACTATTAATAAATAGAGGCAAACAAGTGTGATTGACACCTGATTCTTCTATACGTGACTCGCGGGCTTGTTGCCAATTTAGTGTATTGAATTAACTGCTGAGATAGATGATTAGATTTGTAATCAAATCTAAACTAAGATTAGATTTCAAATTCAGACACAATTGCGCCATATAATAGCAAATAAAATATTCACAAGAATCTCGAACGCATTATCAAAGAAATTAAATATTACTGCATGATAAAAATTAATAACAGTTTTAAAATAAAAATGTCTCGAGGATATTTTGTGCGTTTAATTAAAGCAAACGAAAAACTATAGGGGACAAGGATGGTAGGTCTAGATAGGCGGATCAATAAGCCACGCGTTGCGATTGCCCGGGTGCGATAAACTTCGTTTTTTTTTCTCTTCCGACGAGTTATATTTCTTAGAGTTTTAAAAATTTATCTTGCACGATTGAATGATAATTATTGTAAAATTTGCAACTAAAATAACAAGTACTTCGAGACTTAAATGCTTTCCAATGATACTTATTATTACATCTTCAACGAGGCGTTCGAGAAAATTGCAAGCTAATTTGCACCACGTGCCTGCCTGCCTGCCGAGCTCAATGACCGTGCAGTCGAAGAAACTCCGGTACTATTAGCAATTTATTGCTGATTTTTGTCGGCACTGTGGTGTGCAGCACATGCACAGAATAGCGCGCGACAGATGGAGGTGTGACGAAAGGAGTGAGATATTATTTTTTTTTTCTAGTAGATAACTAGCAAGTGAATGAGTTTTCAAGTGTAGCAACCACTTGCACGTAGTGTCGGATACGCACGACCATAAGAGGAACACCTGCCAGTGTTTGTTGGGTAACGCCTTTACTTCCAAACGCACGCACAAACTGTATTATTATTTTTCCATCCATGTACATATAAATTATAATGAAGAATTTATTAATAAACAGCGCCAGTAAATTCACTTCCTCATATTATTAATTGTGCCATGAGAATATAAATTGTGTCAGATTAACGCTTCGTCAAGTTCATGTATAAATATTGTTAACTGCAAAACTTTGATTGGACTTTAAGATTAAAAAACCCCTGTGATTATTTTGTCAATTTCTTTTTTTTTTTTTCGCTTCAGCCATCACAAAATCAATGAGAATGGGAATGGAATTTTTGTCCGTTGAAAAAAAAAATGTCATTCCTACTGAAATACAATTAAAAACTATTTCAAGTTACTTAAAGAACTAGTTACGCAACATATATGCCTAATGTGCATAAACGTAGAATTATGCGTCATTTACGTGATGCGGGGCAGAATCTCAAAGGAAAAAAAGAAAAACCATGAATGAGATAAAGGTATAATGCTATTGCATTGTGAAATAAACTAGGAATAGTAAATCGTCATCCTGTGAGCGTGTAAACAATTGGAAATTCGTTTGAAAAAAATGTTCAACATCATGCAAAATTTGTAAAGAAATATGTATTACTCACCTGCAGATGAATTGGCACCTTCTTCACGGGGGTACTCATGTTGTTGAGCTTTTGTTGATGCTTTTGATTCACTGGGTACGGTTCACTGGCAAAGTGGAAGTATTTGCACGACTGCTTGATTTTTTAGGCACCGGTGATTTCTGCACGACACTACCCGGTTGTTTCCTCTGTAGCGTCAACAGGGCGAGAGTGTGTACCAAAGAAGAAAAAGCTCGAGCTTGTGCGCCGGTCAACTGCTGACAGAGAGCAATCGACTAATGCATTGAGTTCCTCCCGTGCTGATGCGCAGTAGGGACACACAACACTCCACTCTTCTATTTCCCCCACTTGGATCGTTTTGTAGAGGAACGTGTGTAGCGATGAGGTACTTTTGTTTACATTCTACTCATCGTCTGCTGCCGGAGGAATTTTTGAATGTCTTTTGTTTCAACGAGAATCCACTGAAATCATCAAGTGAAAAAAAGAGATTATAGAGAAAATAAAAACATTTTTCATAAAAAATCAAGTTCAAACAAAGAAAAAATATATTACTTTTATATATAAATAAACTAAATTCAAAAATAAAAGCGTTATTTACCTTTTTTTATGCGAATTGTATGACGGCATACGCATATACGAGCGGCGTCATGATAACTGCCTAGTCGCACGGCTGGCGCTAGTACACTAGCGCGCGTAGCGGAGAAAAAATGGCGGTAAACTTTGAATGCCTGTAATACTTCTCAAAAAAAGCAACAAAAAAATAATTTGAAATGAGTCCGCTCATTTTTTATGACAAAAATATTTTACAAACAGATCCTAAGTGATCAAATATTCAATAAGAAAAAATTAATTTTTTTTTTTATAAAAAAGAAAAAAATTAAAAGAAAAAAGAATATATCGCTGAGATTACTTTACAGTGAATAATCGGTGGATATCATCTGCTCTGTAGCTTTGTAAAAAAATGTAAACAAACCAGTGGACACATTGTGAACAATTTTGATCGTTTCATGTCGACCTTGTAAAATTTTCTCGACGTACAAAATTCATTGGCTCGAAGGAACATTGCAATCTAAATGAAAAAAATTTCTACATTTATTATATTTTTTCAATCTATAATATATACTGTATATACTTAACACTGTACGATCGAATTCGCACAGTGTTAAGTACAGTATTCTTTTTTTGTTTTGTTTGATTTGTTTGAAATAGAATAATAAGTATAGCGCGGTCACACTGTCTTATACTCGATGTCACCACATTGTTTTTTTGTTTGTGTGTGTGTGTATTTTTTTGTATATATTATAATAATCGCATTAAGATATTTTTTCATTTTTTATTTCACTTAAATTATCGTTAATTTTTGTTTTCTATTAATAAAGAGGGATAGATAGTCAATATGTTGGATTTTTCTTCTCTCTCTCTCTCTCTCTACATAGGTGTGATATTTAAAACCTTGCACAAAAACTCTAACAAAAAAAAAAAAGAAAATTCAGACACCTACAACGCCACTTCAATCCATGTTTTTTTTCTTTATATATTTCAACGCAGCACACGCATTTCTCCTCACATATACGCAAACAATCGCACATGGAGTCGATCTCACTCGCTATTTATTTTTTCATTAGAAATCTTAATTAATTTTTACTCATATTTTAGCAAAATCGTGTTTTTTTTTTCTTTCTTCGTCTAATTTAATATATAGTTATTATTATTATTATTATTATCATTATTATTATTTTATTTTATTTTATTCTTGTCCCATACATATCTAACGACGCATTGTCGTAGTTTTTACTCTTTCCGTCTAGATTTCTTTTTTTTTTTTATACAAAAAAATCTCGATAGATTTAAAAAAATAATCCATTACATCGTGGTGAAACTACAAGTAAATCAATGTCTCGAGGATGAAGCCGAAAATTTTTACAAGTTCAAACCTCGATAAATGTGCATATTGTATTCTAAACATTCGTTGCAAAATTCAATCCTGTTAATATTACACTTTTTTTCGATAGTTTCATCTGTATAATTTTCTTTGATTATCTATTTTTTTAATCGAGATTTTCCGACACGTCTCACGTCAAAATTAAATAATTTTTGAATATTGCAAGCATTTCATTTTATACTGATTTTTTTTTTCTACCATTTTTGCAATACACAAATTGTCAATTTAAGCAAATACTTTTTTTTTACAAGTCTCGCGCGAGGTGAGAAATTTTGTTTTTTCGTACAGTATGATAAATTTATTGAACCGGCCAAGGTTCGATCTGGATTGGAATCGGTACAAAAATAACGTTGTACATATTGTTTTTTCTTCTTCATCTAAAAATGTATTTTTGCTAATGTTTTTTTTTTTTTCATTTGTTACTTTTAGTGAAAACCAACAGTATATTTGTTGATAAATAGCCCAAAAATTAAGCGACAAAAGAAGAGCACACCTTTATCAACAATAATTTGACCCGATAAAAAAAAAATAAATTATTCAACTTTTATGAGCAAAAAAAAAAACAACTATGTGCTTGCTTCACACACACTCACACACCATAATAAACAAGGAAAAATATATGTGAACGAAAAGGAAAATTGTTTATCCTGTAAGTTAATAACAGAATATATTCTACGTTTTATATATTGATTACTATCACGAAACGATGAATTTCCTAGATATAGAAAAATATTTCATTCAATAACATATAGAATTATTCCAATCCTTCTAGCAACTGTTATTTCTTTGTGTTCAGGGTGAGCTACAAGCATATTTCTACAAACTTATAAGAAAACAAAGAAAAAAAGAATATGCGATTTCAGAGTTTAACAATAAATCTTGATGAATTATACATAATTCACGGCGATATGTATTGTAAAATCTGCTCAGGGTATATAAATTTAAAAAAGAAAAAAAATGTCGTTACTTTATCATTACATGTTCCTCAAACACTTTATTATATTATAATATTAACGAATTTGAGAAAGAAAAAAATAAAATTAAAATTATGATTGAATAAATGTATTTCTTTCGCCAAACCTTTCTTTCATTGAAACATTTGGTGTATATTATTTATATTTATTTGTTTCCTTTCATGAATAGTACCTTCATACATACTCATTACTCAGATGAATATACTTCACATTGAGGAAACTTAATTAATTTATTTTTTTTTTCTTTCATATTTATACATAATGATTTTTTTTTCTTTAATTTTTATTTTTTGCAAAAAAAAATGAACATAGTATATTCGAGCACTGTTCTGTGTGCTCGGTACTTTAATTAACAAATATAAATCATTCTCAATTAGGCGTGTGTACCAGCGGAATTGAAATAATTCATTATTTAGTAATTAATTATTGAATTTTTTAAGGAGGAAAAATTTCGAATGAAATTCATGTTAATATATAAGTTTAACGGATATCTAATATAATAATTAACTCACGAAAAACTGTCACCACCCGGTTCCTGTTTAAGTTTTTTTACCGGTGAATTCGAAAGTGTACGAGTGTCTGTTACCGGTCGTTTAACTTGAGAATTACTTTTAACTGTCGTAAGTGAATCTGAAAATAAATATAAACTTTTATTGACAATCTATATAATTAAAATCATTTTTTATTAGTAATTTTTTTTAATTAAAATTTACCTTGTATCCACCTGACTTGCGTTGCTGGTCCATATCCTTTGTCATTACGAGCTGCTATTCTGAAAATAATAGCGGGTTTCGTCGTCACATCCATGTGAGCGGCGCTCAGTGAACTATTTGAAACCGAACACGAATTGGTGGGACCGCAATAAACTCGAATGAAAGCAACATGGGTAGGTGTTGTAGAAACAGTCGTAGCCTCGCCGGCACTATTAGACACTGCACTGGCACTTCGTACTGCCAAGTACACAGAGTACTCTAAAATCGGTCCAAGATGGCTTGGCGGAGGTTCCCACGATAATTGAGCACCTTCAGCTGATTTTGATATTTTTATCGCACTTGGTGCACCGGGGAAACCGGGCAGGCACGTTTTGAAAGCAAATACCTGCAACAAAACAAATATATGTATCCTATAGTCAATCAGAACATCATGATAATTTACATGAATTTTTTTGCAGTATTAAAATTTTACTTGCAGACTAACAAGGATTAAACAAAAACAATTTTTTCTTACTTCACTCCACGGGCTTCTGCCACAGCTATTGACCGCAGCCACACGGAACTTATACGCAGTGCCAGGCTCTAGCATGACCTTGGTGCGATTTTTAAATATTTCTGTTGGAGGCAGATTGACATCTAAAGGCTCTCCTGTTGGACTCGGTAAGTAGTAATGCTGAACCGTGCACAATGTTCCCTTGATAACTCCTACATCATACCAGTCTAAATCTTTTTTCTCCTCTTCCGACATCTCTGGTTTTGTGGGTTTTACCACTGGTTGCTCGGCAGATCCGAGGGCTGCAGTTGCCAGAGTCGTTAGAGCAGTCGAGTCATCACTTCCATCTCTCGAATTGTGATCCAGTTCGGGTCTTATTAATTCTCTCTTAATATCTATTGTAGGTTCAGGCGTCGCTACGGCACTGGGTTTCTGTTCACAATCGGCCTCAGCACTTGCTTGACCATTTGTCACCGATGTGAGCGTGGGTAACGTGGGTTTTTGTTCCAATTCAGGCGTGTCCTCCATCGCAACTGACTTGGGTTGTAACATGAATGACACCGCCGGTGTTGGTGTTGGTACCGGTGCTGGTGCCGCTACCGGATCCTCCGGTTCCTCAGTCTCCATGGGCTCCTCTGGCTCTACCGGCGCTGACTGCAACGAATTGGCTTTCCGTGATTCCTCCTCCTCCTCCTGCATTGCTGCATTGAGCTTCTCAAATTCATCGTCACCATCCGAAACCTCAGGCGGATCATCATTTCTCTCTTCGTCTTCCTCCGGTACCGGAGGTTCCACGGACTGCTGGGACTCTTGGACATGATCTTCTTCGGTATTTAGCTTGTCTTCAGCTTCTGCCTCTAGCTTATCCTCAAAACTTTCGGGTTTACTGTCAATAGAATCAGTTGGCTGAGGCTCAGACAATTCGGATTTCAGTGATGCCTCAGACGGAGCATTGCTCACAATCTGCATGTCACTTTCCGACGGGAGATCGGGTTCACTCGCGTCCATCGGCGGCTCGGCACTTGCTTCAGGCTCCTCAGGTTCTCCCTCGAGAATTGGCTCCTCCAACTCGGCAACTGTAGGCTCTGCCTCTTCGTCGTGTCCTTCCCGTTCTTCAGGCTCTTCTTCCGGCAGAGGTTGATGCTCCGGCTGCTGCTGTTCTTCCTCCTTTTCCTCCTCCTCCTCCTCCTCCTCCTCCACTGCTGGTGCCGTCGTCGTTGCCGCCTCCTCCTGCTCCTCCTCCTCCTCTTCTTCTGGTTTTTCCATAGTTTCCTCAACCTGAGGAGTGTCTTCAGCAGTTGGTGGCTCAATATCTTGCTCCATGTCCTGATTTTCCACGGGATCTGGCTCCGGTGATGGAGCAGGCTGTTCCGATGGTGCAGTATTTTCACTATTGTCCTCAACTTCAGGTGTTTCACCGTCGTCATCATCATCTGAGAAAATATCACAAAGCCCATCCATCTGTGGAATTATAAAATTGCCGTCTCCGTCAATTTGCATAGGCTCGCCTGCACCCAATTGTGACACTAGGGCAGCCGTACTCGTTGTTTCATTGCCATTACAGCTGTCCTCAGTTTTCTCATCGATCGCAGCTTCGTCGTCAGCAACCATAAAGCTCAATCCCGAGGATTCCGGACCAGGAGCAATGAGACCAGCCTCGGCCGCGAGTGCTGCCAACGCCGCGTCGGTCGTCGCAGGACCGTCAGAAGTCGATGCTAAAGACGCCGAGGGTTGTTTCTGCGAAAGGAATAACATTTTGCTGGTGTCCAGAGTATCAGCGTTGACTGATGTTGTCACAATGGAACTGTTTGACGGCATGAGAGTGACAGTTTTCGTGCCCATGCCTGCGGCCATCTGCAGTGTAACGGGTTTGCCGGTCACAGCGTCATGAGCCTTTTGAATTTGTGGCATCACCAGCTGACTCTTTGCCGGATTGAATATCGTTTGCTGGCTACCCTTTGTAGCAATGGTCACAGTCTTTGGAATACCTCCGTGACCTGGAACTGTTATTGTAATAGGTTTACCGCTTGTACCGCCTCCCATGGCACTTGACGACACGACAATCATTTTAACACCCTGTTGATTAGTCACATGATTGGCCGCCGAGAGTGGCAGAACATTGACCGAAGTTGTTATAGGACCGCCTTGACCAGCTTGAGACGTTGTGACAGCTTGAACGGCTCTCAGTCCCGATCCAGTCGTAACAACGATGATTTGATTGGTTCTACCAACGAGACCACCATTTCCACCAGGTTTAGTGATCATTATTGTCTGTTTTCCAGCAATTCCTTGACCCTTGCTCATCGTCACAAGGTTAGATCCCTTCATAGTTGTCAATATTTTCGATCCAGCGACTGTATTGGGATTTACCAATCGCAAAATCGTCGGTCCTTGATTAATCGGCTTGCCCCCGGCAGTTTGAACAGTTTTACCGGGTATCAAACTGACTTTAGGCACCGTGGCCACCATGCCGCCGCCAGTTTTAAGCAGATGAACAATTTGTCCCTGTCCCGGGATGTTGTGTCCAGGTTTCTGTATAATAATTTGCTTATTCTGTTGCGGAGTAGCACCTCGCAGGAGCGTTGAGCCCGGCGATGCAAAACGAATCTGTCCGGGTGGAAGTGTCTTCATTCGAACGGCATTTGTGGTGGTGACTGCTGCTTGAGGCACGACATTGCTCGCAGGAACGTTGTTCATGCTGATTTTGGGCGTGGCAGCAGCTGCTGCAGCCAGTGTCGCGATACCAGACATTGCTGTGGGTGACTGAGCAGTTGTTGTGACAATTGGTGAAGTAACAGGAGTCTGATCAGCCGTGGGTGACGCCACGGTAGTCGTCAGAGGCGAGCGAATTCGGATAAGATTGCCCGTTGCCAGACGGGGCGACGGTACACTTGCCGGTTTCGTCACTGTTTGCGGAGAAAGCGCAGGCTTCAAAGCACTCTGTACTGGAGTTTGCACTCGAGTCGGCGACTGGGCGAAGGACACGCGCACAGGCGTTTGGGTTACAGCAACTGGAGAAGCTGCAGCAACTGTAGTAGTAGCAGGAGTCATCACAGGGATGATCGGAGCAGTTGTGACCACTGGTGTCGACGGGGGCGGCACAACTGGTGGCATTACTGCAGACGGAGAAGGCGCCGTCGGAACAATCGCTGGAGTAGCTACAGGTGCAGCTGTAGGCACTGGAACTGCAGCTGGAGAGGGTGCAATCGATGCCGGCGTAGTTACTGGTGTATTAGTTGTATTTGGGAAGGACCCAGTTGTCGTTGGCATATCATATTTCTGAATCTGCAGGATATAGCACTGGGCTGACGGTGTTGCTGTCCAACTAACCTCCAGGGAATTCGTCAAGGCTCGCATCAGTTGAACTCTGGTTGGGGCTGGAGGCTTGCTAACCTCTAGATACCAAAGATCTTTACAACAAACCTTGGGGACAAAAAAATCAAGAAAAAAAAGTTGATGAGTTAAAAATGCCGTGAAACTATTATCCAAACGGATAAAGACTAACCCTAACCTGGTTGTTCCATGCTTTACGATAACCATCGCGACCTGACCAGACGTATAATCTACTGTGAATTCCAACTGCACAGTGACCAGCTCGAGCACGTGGGATATTTTCCTCCAAAGTGTCCATAGTCAGTAGTTCCCACGTCAATGTTTCTGCAAAAACATCAATAATTAATATAGCTCGATAATAAGAATTAGCCTTTAATCAGTTGAGTACTCACCTAAATTTAGACATGCAAGAGTGCTCGTGCACTTCCACTCTTTTTCATGAGTGGCAACCTTGACATCGTCGACCACCAAAGGCACCCAGCCACCAAAGACATACATCCTGTGGCCAATAAGGGTGGCAGTATGCAAAGATCGTGGCAAAGGCGTTGGTCCATGGACAATTGGTTTGTTCCAGGTCATAGAATCAACATCGAGAAACCAAAGATCACCTAAACGACATCCACTCATTCCACCGTAAATAACAAGGCAAGATTTTCCCGTGATACGATCTGTGTAGGCAACTCCTGTGTGCGACTCCCTTGGTGGAGGTGCTGGCCCATGAGTTTGAGGCACTTCCCAAGCCGTTTGACCATTTGGAAGAAGCTCAAGAGTGTAAAGATCATTTAAGTATCTAGGAATATTATTCTTGGGGTCGTCGCTGTCATTAGCAAGGCCTCCAAATAGAAATACTTTATTTCCTATTAATGTAAAGCTGTGTCCAAGTCGTGGACACGGAGGAGGAGAATTCTTTGGAGGCCTTGGCTTCAGTCTCTTCCATTCCCAGCGACTAGCGTGCAATTCATAAAGCTCGTTGGAATACTTTCCGTACTCTACCATGCCGCCAAATACCAAAATTCTCGTGCCATCCACGACAAAACCGTATGCTGCACAGCCAGGCGGTATATCGCCTTTTGTCGCAGGAACAAACCATTGATTTGTTGCTGAAAAAATAAAATTAAAGCAATATTCAATGTAAAATTTATTTAAATTACCCGCGCATATACTTGAAATGCATGACGATGCATCGGCATGAAGCTAGATGTGTATGTAATCGAATTGAAGTTAGATATGAAGTAAAAAAGGAAGTCTACGCTCAACAGAGAAGCGCGAACGTGGAATGACGAAAACTATAGCGAGTAGTGGGGGAGAAGAATAACAATGGCCGCTCCCGCGCGTATAAACAGGGAAAATGTCAGACAGGCAATTGTTTCCACAAAGATATTGATGCCCGGTGATGAAAAAACACCATCCAATCAATTTTATCAAGCTATAATTGATTATAGAATGAAATTTTAGCATGTCAAAAGGTTAAAAACCTGCTGGGAACCATGTATAAGCATTTTATCCGGCCGGTCATCATCACATCAACGCGTGCGGCCATATTGAATCGCGGCAACGGCGCGCTGGTCGGTTGATAGGACGCAACAAGGGTTGTGGCGCCGACAGAATAACTTGTATGAAATTAACTGTACCTGTATTGTAAACATGAAGCTCATCCACGATACCCTCATTGCCACCGCCAAAGACCACCATGAGGTCTTTAATTGCGACCGCTCTGTGCCCATGTCGGGGTCTTGGATGAGGTCCGGTTGGGTTTAGAATCCGTTTCCACTTTAACATGGGTGCCGCCATGATGACCGTCGATCACATCATTTTTTCATGACACCGTATTACCCTAGGAGCAGGCAGCCCGCGAGATGCGTTTTTGTCTTGCACAATTAACAGATAAAATACAGTTACTCCTTATTCACGACAGTATTCTTCGATTGATTCCACAATTAGTCCCTACAAGGATGTTCAAACGGGGCTACTCGACTCGCTTGTGGATTCGAAAGTTCCTAAAATCCACACACTACTTTCTGTCCGCACGACTTGTCACTTTTTTCACTTGTGAACATCGAGTACACCATCTAGAGTGACTTTGTATCGTCGGGGCACTCGGAATATTCCAACTAACCTTCCCGGCGTTTCAGGGTGGTTGCTTGTGTTTTCCTTATGCTTCAGGCACACTCAAACAATCAATTAATCCCAAGTTTTTAAGCAACAATTAAAGATATACACTAATTACACGTGTTGCGATTGATTTTACTGTACACTTTTATCTGAAATCTTCAAAATCACGAAAATACGCGCGCGAGTTTCCTGTAAACGCAACCCTCGAGGGGGCCCTCTTCTGTCCAAGTCTTTACACGGCACACAGCGAGTATCGTGCACACACGGTCCACTACACAAAACGTCGCCGCTCCTGCCTGCTTTTTTCGCCCTCTTGCGAAGCTCAACTCAACTTCTCTAGTCTATTTATTTCTGTGATGTTTGCTGCACTGCTTCGGGATTTAGTGTCTCTCTCGCTTGGCGACTTCTCTCTCTCTTTTCTGCCTCTTCGTGTCGTTTCTCTGCTTCAGAGAGCGCCAATAGAGCGGACAGAAATATATTTTTCACGTTGCACAACCATTATCATGCTTGACTGTTGGGAGTTTTAAGGTTACCTCTGGGTGGTCCCCAAATTTGACGTCACTTCAATCACGTTATAATCACGAAAAGTCTGCAAAAATACATAAAAATAGGAAATTATTATTATTAAGTAGGAATAAAATTGAAAAATATGATATAAAATTAAAAGTAACAAGGCTTATAGAGTCGGCCAAATTTTCGCGCGCGCCGTCAACTTATTATTTCTACAAATATTTATAAACTCAAATATATAATAATTGTTAATGTTTATTGTTGTCAAGGATTGTAGAGAATTACCTCGGAAAGACAATGCCGCTAGAGTCGGAAGATTCGTCGGCAGTTTGACGGCGGGTACATACAAGCGGCCTCCACAACACACATCCGCCATTGCTTGCAATTGCGTCGGTACAACCACTCAGGCAGCCAACCATTAGATGCCTAGGGAATTTCTACAAGGCGACGCCATGAAAAGAATGGTTGTACGTGGCTTCGCCACCATTCGTCTTTGTAATCGATCAGAAATGCAGGCTTTCTGTATATCTATATATATCTTATGTGCTGTAATGGCGTCCTTTGTCCGATGAAAATTTTTTTCATTACCATATTAATCTTACATTTTTCCAATGATAAAAAGTACCTTAAAAAATCCTTGTAGCGTAAATAAATGATATGAGTGTTGAAATTGTATTAAAATAAAAAATTATAAATTCTGCATGTCAAATTAATTTTAATAGATACAGCCCTGATGTGCTTCTTTATTCTCAACCAATCAGCAAATAGAATCAAAATTATTGACCTAACCTTACGTGAAATCAGGATGCTAAACAAATAAAAAGAGAGTCCTAAAAGTTAGGTTATTTGCCCGCAAAAATTTAAAATGCAGAATTTGATATTTTTTAACATGAAATTTAATATGATATTATTAATTCATTAAAGACAAACTATTAATAATAGAAAAAGTATATAAAATTTCTACCTCATGATTGTGATACATAAATTTTCGGTTTTTTTTCTCCCTCCGTCAAATATACGTGTGTTTCATCAAGGAGATAAAATTTGTCCTCGATTGTTTTATATTCTTATATAACATGTAGTAATACATTTCGACCAATCAAGGTCAAAAAAATATATAATCATATTGATGTTATAGACGACGGGCTTCCCAGTCATATTGGAATATTTTTAATAATGCCTATTTATCGGAATTGTAGAGGACTTATTCTCAAACCTATACACTCTTTGCCAACCTGTGCCACGTCACAAACTTTGCACAAGGAATTTTTAAATTGTGGATGATAACTTGCACCACAAAGAGGACATTTAACCTCAGGTTTTCCTCGATATATCGGTGTGTAAGTTGAGGCACACAGTGAAAATGGATTGTGTTCATCGTACATCAATTGATACTCATCCACGGGATTCTTATCGCAAGCCTGAAAAAACAAGTATAATTTATTATCCACAGATTAATAACCCAGCGATATAAATAGATAAAAAATTTTCTCAACGCACCTGAAGTATTTTACGAACTTGCTGAGCAACGTCAGCTCTAGGTCCAAGCTCCAATAGCCGTCGGGCGAAGGATGCAGCAGTTTTATAATTTTTCAACTTAAAGAACATATTTACAGCTGTTCTGAGCGTTAAAATTTGATGAACCGGCTGAAGATTACAGTGAGTAAAGTATGCAGCCATTTCGCAAATTCTCTTCTGATCAGCCAAAGTTTCCTTAGGAGCACTCTTTCGCTCAGTCTCCATTTTTAATCCCAAAATATACTCACGACATATCTGAATGAGTTGCTGAGCTTCAGCAATGTCCTGCCGTGTGTCAACAATCAGCAGAGGGATGCTCAGAAGAATAGCTTGAAGTTTTTCAATAGCTTCGGCAAACTTTCCTCCAGTGGTCAATTGGTAGCACACCTGTAGCCTCTGAACCAAGTCAGTGAGATGCATTCCGACTGCAGGAAGTCCCGTTTTCACTGTGGCAGTCTTCCAGTTGCGCAGAGGATAGGTATAGAGCGAGGGAACATTTGGCAGACACGCGAAACTCGTACGTGATCGCGAAAATGCATTCATAAATTGTGCCTGGTATGCCTCGAACTCTGTGACTCCAACTTGATCGTTGAGAAGTCTACAGGCAGTCTCAAAGGAGCCGGCCAGGATGTGATCGACCGCAAGTTGCGAGTTTTTAACCCAGTGTTGAGTAACGGGCACGCCATTGATCGGAGCAACAAAGTATCCGTCTTCTGCAGTGGCGGCTGACGGTTCAGCCAACTCTGGAGGTAAATCAACGTCTTCGACCTCCCACCCGGCGCCTCCATCCTCTCCGTCAGCTGTAGCTTCACTACCCTCCACGCCCTCCTCGTCGTCGACTCCCAATTCATCGTCGTTGTCCCAGCCCTCGGCAACGGCGCTGTCGTCCTCATTCTCCACCGCAGCGAGAGCTGCAGCTACTTGACTCTTACCTCGCGACATCATTGCACCCTCAAAGAAGCCCTTAGACACTGTGAGCAGTGGCCAGTTGCTCTCGGCCTGCTGTACAGGCACAGGCGGTTTCAGGTAGATTGCTCCGCGCTCCAACTCGGCCAGCTCCTCTCCAACGAGATTGATCTGCTCCTCGTCCTCTTCTGTCGCAATACCGTGGATTTTTTTGGTCACGGCTGCCAACGAGGTCTGTCCAGCTTCTTTCAAAATCTTCGCCCTCTCATAAATGTCTCCGAGAAGCAGCGTTCCCTGATATTGACCTGAAACATCTTTACGAATTTCTGCAATTTTCGTCATTTTCTTGAGTTTGTCGAGATTGCCGGTAATCAAATAGAGGAATGCTAGCTTTTCAAAGTTCTTTGTTCGCTGATAGCACATCTCTACGACCTGGTGATTGCCCTGGAGTAAGGCAGCTTGAGCCAAACTCTCCCAGCAATTTTTCTGATCAAGAGTTTTTGCTGCCTCAAGTGCAACCTCGATGTTTCCGCACTCTAGCGCCAAACCAAAACGAGTTTTTTCGTCTTTGACAAAGTGTAGAGCCACCTCAGGATATCCTTTTTGTTGCAGATAGGCAATAATTGATTGTCCAACTAAATTTGCATTTCTTACCATGTGTAAAACTTCCTCGTATTTGCGGTTGATAAGTGCGAGTTTGAATTTATACTCGGTCGGATCAATTCGCAGAATTCTCGGACGACATTCTCGATCCAAGCAGTAGACTTGATTTCCCTTTACACGAGTGACATAAATGGGAAGATCCAGTGTACGGATTATTCCATGATCTCCCGTGTTGATGGCATACTTGATGTGATTGCTGGTGGTGTAAATAAAGACGCCAGAGTCGTCCCAAGCGCCAGATTTAACTCGTGAATTTTCTGAGATTGTGCAGAGTGATTCGAGTTTGCGATTGCAAATGTTGACGGTGTGTTTTGCGAGCAGTGCCACATGGCTCATATCGTGGGACCAAACGACATAGCGACACTTGGCAATTTTTACCTCGGCAAGCTGGCGTTTTTGTTGGACATCAAAAAGAATCACTTGATCGGCGTCACGAAGCAGAAGCATTCCTGTTCCAGCATAGAAAATTTCATCGCAATTCGGGATTTGAACTTTTTTCGTCACTTCATTCTTTAGATTTTTAATTACCAGCGAGTACCCACGGTCCAGAACGGCAAAACGATTTCTCGCCACCCAAATGGCAGTGACACCCGAGGCACGCTTTGTCTCCGGATCGTTGTTTGAGTCTCCATCCTTGGGAATCATGTATAAATCATACGTGCTATTTTCAACGTTTGATGCAGACCTTGAGCAAATTAAAACGGCATTTTCTGCTTGATTGTAGGACATGCTATAAGCCGGAGTCTTCCCTGCACCGCGAATTTGCATTACAGATGTGTCTTTCGACGTGGTAAAATCTAATTTCCTTAAAAATCTTTCCTTGACATAATAGAGAAGATTTCCATGAACAGCATAGGCCGGCCGCTCTCGTTCCAGCTTGAAGATAATCATTCCAGAGTCATGTCCGGCTGCAAAGAGATTTAGCGTGGGATGAGCAGCCAAAACCCAAAATCTCTCGTGCTCCCTGCGGAAAGTTTGCAGGCATCCACGTTTCGCCATGTCCCAGACTCGCATGCTCTTATCTTCCGAGTTGGAGATAATAATATCCTGGCGAGGGTGGAAAAGAACGCAAGAAACGTTGTTGTAGTGGCCTCGACACGTGTCAACCTCCCAGGCCTTCAAATCATTCATCCTCCACATTTTAACCTGTCGATCATCGGCTCCAGAGACAATTAGAGGCAGCGTAGGATTAAAACAGGCCCAGTTGACTCCTCTATCATGACCTTCTAGCACGTGTTTCACCACCGCGTCGGCTTGGCCGAATAAATCTGTGGTTCCGGGATTTTTCAGGTGATCCTCAAGGCCTGTAGGCCCTGGCGCAACGTTTTTCTTCCGCAATCCTGAAATGTCCCAAACTCTGACTGTCTGGTCAAGCGATGCTGAGACAATCATGTCCTCGGACGGATGAAACTGGGCACACATAACGTAATGATTGTGCCCAGTGAGTACGCAAATGCAAGCACGACTCTGCCAATTCCAGATTCTAATCGTCTGATCATCAGACGCGCTCAAGATCCATGGGTACTCGTGGTGAAACATCGTTGTTCTGATGTAATCCAAGTGTCCGAGAAGCGTAAAGACACATCGGCGCTGCTTGTAATTCCATACTTTAATCTTGTAGTCGTCACCGCCCGACACAAAGATTGGCTGTTGATTGTGGAAGCAAATTCCACGAACAGGACCATCATGCTCGTCAAATTTGTCCAAGAGTGTGCACATGCGATAATCCCAAAGTTGAATGACTCCATTGTGCAAACTGTGAAAAAAATATTACACAATTAATCGAGAGTGTCAAAGTTCGACATGGAAAGTAAAAGAAAGTTTTGTAAGACTATTGTAAATTACTATAATGATTTGTGAGTGCTATTCAAGGCTAACAATAGCATTGTCAGATAAATCTTTAATTTATTTTTAAATTATCTCGATAACATCAGCAATAACAATGATAGTTCATTGAAGCAATATAGCTCGAGTCTTGATACTTACAATAAATATATTTAAAAACATAAAAATAATTTTTTTTTTCAATATTATTTAAATATAAATATCTTATGTAGGTTTGATACAGTTAGGATATTACTCCCGGATGTTATTTTTAAGGATAACTTTTTTTTTCTCGTTAAAAACTAGTCACGAGGCTCATTGAATCGATGACCGAAAAAAAAGAGGAATTTACTGCCCGGAAGGCATTTACGAAAATACTGGGTGGGGCATGATTTATTCGCAGGACTCCTTCTCATATAAATAGTAGCCTCGACATGCACATTCTTAGCATCTCAAGTTGTTTAAACCAATACCAACCATGTGGATAACGTGTCTCACTCAATTTGTCGTAAGTACAATCAATCATTAACTCTTGGCTGACAAGAAATTCAACGAATTTTTTCTCAACAACTTTAGATTCTCTTTCTAATTGATCGAGCAGTGTCAATTGAACCTTTATACAAAGTAATTGGCTCTGCGGGATTTGGTAGACAAATTTTTCAACCGCCAGTTCACTATTACTACTTGAAAGATCACTCGAACCTTGAGGAGCCTGGATTTTTGGTTGGTTCAGGCATTGAAAAAAATTCCCACGATAAATTACCAGTGGAGAGTGGACCTGATGGAGCGTTAATGGAGCTGCAAGATCATGGATTGGCAGAAAAAAAAAGTCAAGACCAAAATACCTTGGGTAACCACTTGTTTTATCGGTTTCCAATCCAACCACAGCAATTAATTTACTATCCAGTCCATGAACCATCGATCCGCCAACCCCAAAGTCTGCTACATCAGTCAATTGTCTATGATTATCCTCATCACGGCTACAATGCCCCGAAATACGTGCTGCAGCCAAATCCACCGCTGCATAATTCGATTTTGTCGTATGTATACCAAGCTCATCAACAGATTCCTCATGACCCGGCCAATAGTTTGACAAATCATGGCGAGGAAAGTGCTAAACTAGTTGAGAGTGCGGTCAGTCCACCAAAAGACAATTCTGAGGCTTCAAACAGTAATCAAGCCCAACAGAGCGATCAAGTAGACGAAAATAAATCCAATTTAGAGGACAAAACTGCTCCAAACACCGAGCATATGTCCATGATGACACATATGCCGGCTATGACAAATAAATCTGATGAAAATATGGAAACTAATATGAAAAATGTAAAAACCGGCATGTCCACAGAAGGATCAACAGCGAAAATGATGCAATGATTATGTTTCCATCATATTTACTGCCCTACGAGGCAGTTGTGTATGTCGAGTTTTCGTCTGTTTGGTTATGACAATTGAATGAGTGTATACTGTTAAAATGAGAACATATGTACTTGTATTGTAATTGGAACACTTAAATTAATAAAAAGAGCACATTTTTTAAAACTATGAATGACAATAAAAATAATTAGAAATGTCAAATTACCTTGCCAAAACCCATGGTCTCTTCGGATGGAAGGACAAGCCCTTGACACGGGCCGACTTCGTCTCGAATTTCGTCAACATTCTTATTTTTTGTTCAACACTATTGACAATCCGTTACACAAACATCAACGTGAAATATTTTTATTCGTAATTTTTTAATAAGTTCGGACACGTCACTTGGTTTCACATCGATACGCCATGAAATTCTGATGTCAAGTGCGACAGGCGGCCATTAAAATCCGTGTGAAAGTCGATGGAGGCGACATTTCGCGGGGTTAGAACGCAATGTTACCGACAGCCGCGCGCGCACGTGGCAGTAGCGGGAGTTACCGACGCCAATTCAAATTGCTTAAAAAATCTTTTTCATTGCATTTTTACTAGTTTTTCATAAATATTCCCAAAAAATTATAGTTGCATTTTTTTAAAAAAGTTGGGAAGTATTCTATCAGTTTGCCTTAGATAAAAATGCAAAATCGCGTGAGGTATACAATTGATAAAAGCAGTTATTGATCAAGTTGTTTTGTGATTAGAAAGACTTATCGAATTTTTACACGTCAGAAATTCAACTTACCTGAATCTCGGCAGAAATCAGCACGCGGTAGGATGTGATTGGTTTTGATGAGACGCACAGAGACGCATGCCCTCTTAGGATTGGTGAAAACAGTCAGCTGACTGCTTGTTGTGCTATCAACATCGTTAGGAATTCTAACCTGTTCACCGCCAGAAATTTTTGGGTTCTGTAACAAACAAAATTGCATTCGACTTTTAAAAACAATCTCCACAACTACCCGATATTTCGTATTATTAAATACTGAAGTAAAACTTCTTTGATATTCCGCTCAATTTTTTTTTTTCAAGTGGTGTAAACATCAAAGTTTGTGTGAGACTATGCAACAATATATCAAACTGGTTTTTCTCCTCTCTGTACTTAATTTAAATAATTTCGAACATCTAGTGAATGCCTTGGATTTTTCCGCGAGCAATATTCTGCAAAGTAAAATATTGGAGCCATGTGAAGCTTGCAAGACTCTCACCGACAGTTTTAAAAAGGTAAACACGACCATGAGGGCTATGAGTCCAGCCTGTTGATGCTCTAGAATAAAATTATTAAATGAAAAAAAAAAAATTTCAGGAGGTTGAAAACACAAAACGCGGAAAATTCGAGGGTGGAGACACAGCTTGGGAGGAGGATAAGCAAAAATCCTACGCCAGGAGTGAGGTGAGACTTACAGAAATACAGGAGAGCCTTTGCAAGAACGTGAAAATAGGTCAGGCACAATGCCATGACTTGGCAGCAGAGTACGAGACGACGATCGAGAACTGGTGGTTCAAACAGCAGGATGAACACCCAGATATCTACGAGTATATCTGTGTAAAATATGCTAAAAAATGCTGCCCGAAGGACCGACGAGGTCCTGACTGTAAAGACTGCGAGCCAGGCTACGTAGGAGAGACGTGCAGGGACTGTGATCGCGGTTACTACGAGGCTTACAGAGACGATAACAAAGTTCTCTGCTCAAAATGTCACTCGGCCTGCTCTGAAACCTGTAAAGGAGCAGGACCGATGAATTGTCAAGGTAATTGCAAAGCTGGCTGGCAAAAAGCCGATGAAGAGGGCTGCGTAGATGTAAATGAATGTGCACAGAGTGATAAATATTGCTCTGACAATAAATTTTGCGTCAACAAGGAGGGAAGCTACTCGTGTCTAAGTAAGTATTTTTTTTTCGTCCATTTGGTTGACCGCAGTCATTAATTTAAAATCTTTTAACATAGGATGCGACAAAGCCTGCGATGGTTGCAATGGAGATGGTCCAGACATGTGCATAAAATGCGCTGAGAACTATCACAAAAAAGATAATATTTGTATAAGTAAGCACGATGAACTGTAATAAAATTTTTTTTCTCAGTTCTACAAAGTATTCTGTTGTATATTTGTCTGTTTTTATATGCAGATTCTGATATTCTCGGTCGAAAACAGCACGAGAATATGGCTAGATACGCTACATACGCTGGACTGTGTATTGCCACGTGCATTATTCTCCAGCGCAATATTTATCTAGCCAGTGCAATTGGTCTAATGGTTGGACTCTACATATCCGTGTCGGAATATATGATTGCTAATAGTGATATTCAAAGCGCGACGCCCAATCTCGACATTTTGGATCCGCAAGACTAGATTTACATTAAAAAAAAATTATTTAAAACATTCCAAAGATTATAATATATGTTAAATAATTGTGTGTGTTGTCTAAACATGAAACGGAGGAATCTACGCTGTTGTCCAATGACTCTAAGTTATTGAGATGACATTTTTTTACCCTGTAACTCAGTGAATGTAATCGATATTTCCAACGGGTACTCGATAAGTTATTAATAATATTTATTTATTCGTATCAATCAACATTCCTCTATATTTTCGTTAAAGTTTGAAAAATACCGCACATGTGTAACATTTCATCGAATCGTCAAAATGTCATAAAATAATTTTAGTTTAATATTTTCTTCCGTAGGTATACAATAATTGCCACTATTTTCTGATTGCTTTAAGTGAATATTAATTTATATATTTTCATAATTATACGAGAGTCGATTCAATCATACTTCCACTATGTGTTCTATGTTTTGTTTTTTAAATTTGATTTTAATGATTTTATGTGAAATTGACTTAATTAAATCAATACGACCATGTCGGGTAATTTAATCTCAGAAAAGATATGAATTAAATATTCTCTGAGCTCTTAAAATTATTAATCTCTTGAAAAACCAATCTTATTAAATAATTAATCATTTTTATTATTTAATAATCTTTTTATTGGAAAAAATTTTATATAAATTTAAAATGTCATGGAATTTTTGTAAAAAAAAAAAGAAAGAGAAAAATCTTTCATTCGTTACAGATATTTTTACGTCAGGGTGATTGTCAATAGTATTTTTCAGATTTTTAACTAAGGGTTCAATTTATAAAAGAAGGGAGAAGAGAATTCGGGTGCAGCCGGTTGCGTTCACCCTCTCGGCAATCTCCTTTCTCTCGACATATATTCGTCAACCCCTCACGAATTCGCTTCATGAGTTATATATACCCCCTTTACCCCTGCATTTGTTCGCGCATTTTTATAAAGAACTGCCGGGACCTTTTTTCTGGAAACGGGGTTAATATTAGGTGGCTCTCGCGCGCCTCAACGGGGGCCAATCGATTTCAAAGTAAAAAAGAAAAAAAAAACGGGGGAGAGGCGTCAAACCTTTTCCACCCCTACTACAATCGGATTTTATAACGGTTTTTTTTGCAATTTTTTTTTTGGGCAGTAACAAAGGCCACTTTGATTCTCATCAGCCAATCAAACTTAAATTCAACATATCTGGCTAATAAAAAATCAACTTTCATATGACTCCACAAACTCCCCAAAAAACAAACATTTCCTCATCATGTTAATTAATATCCAACTAAAAAAAAAACTATATTTGTCAGATAAATAAAATAAATTATATAGAAAACATATTATTATTGTATTACTTCAATCCAACTTTTAATTTCCTCGCTGAATCGATATTTAAATTAAAAAATAATAGATAGTGAATATTATACGGTTGTCAAGCATCAAAATGTCCCCAGAATAGTTTCTCTATTATCAATTGGACAGAGTGGCAGCTGCTCGATGGAATTTTACGTAAAATATTGAATAATATGTTTGAGATCTGCGCAAGCATATATATTTATAGGATCTACATACACGATTGGCGCTGCATATTCCTAACAAATTATGCGCATATCTCGCGACCGGAAGATCACATTATCCGTCATATATTCACCGCAAGAATATCACCGACATTATAAAATATAATTGGATTTTTATAACTCAATTTCAGAGATCTCACTGTGATTGAATTAAATTCCTATTAAGACACCCATCACATTTGCTGTGTCCTTAATTGCCTGCAGGATAAAAAATAAACCTTTTAAAAAATGAACATTATAAAAAAACTATACATATACATGTATCCTCGGACAAAAAACTTATTTATATATTCAGAAAAACGACAATTAACACGAGATGTGTGGCATTTTCATGAGTGTGGCATATAGATTTAATTAACCTGGATGCTGTCGGAAATAATTCAATCATCAGAGAGAAATCAATTGTCAAAAGCTCAGAGTGTTTTTGCCTGTCGACGAATTTAACTTGATGGCTACGTTGACGAGATATATATACGTTTATGTTGGTCCTGGTCTAACGCGAGTGCTTGCATTGGGTAAATTGATAGGAGAACTGAAAGGTCCGGCTGGAATTAATAATGACAATAAAATATAGAATGCAGACAACGCGGGCGAGTCAAGACTGGACGGACGGGCTAAACGATGGGTGGAAAAGGGGTGAATGAATTAAAGCAATGCCAATGGTGAGAGTAGGGGCGAATGCATATTCTAGGAGAGGGTTTGACTGCATATTCGGCGACACCAAGTGACAGTGATGGTACTTAATTATTTAGAAGCTGCGAGAGATGCATCACATGCTGCCAGTGAGATAAAGTCATTGGTTTGATGGTTCCAAGGGATGTCGCGACGCTTCCCTCGCTCTTAAATGTCAATGAACCCCTCATACAGCTGTCGTATAGGTGCAGTCATACACTTGATACGATATCTTATGGTAATTAGGCATGATTGACACGGGGTTTTTCTAAGTTTTTACTTGGATTTTTTGTGTGCGATTTGTTGAATTGTTTGCTCTGAATGTCTGAGGGCTTCTGCGCTACCCGATTAAAGATTAAATGGGCAATATCGTTGTGGCTCTATTGGATGATGATACTTTGTACACTTCCAGACAATTCCCGTCCACGTCTGTTTAGTTTTGATGGCTACAAACTCGCCCTTGGTTCACTCGCTGGTGTGCCAACTTTTTTACCTCTCTGACTTGTTTCAGTCATCGTTAGAAAGAAAGTTTATGGCAAATTGGACTGCAGGTTTTGGTGGGGAATTATTTAGAGAGATGTACACGGAGGAAAGGTTAGTCCATGAGCAATCCATTCCTTGGAAAATACGCAGTGGTCTGATGGGTTGTCCATTTTCATAGGGAGAAAATATCGGTTGTCTCTTAATATATTTTTTTCTTTATATTTAACTGAGTTTAATTTTTTTTATTCAAACGATTGTAGTCTTCAACGCGCGTTCGCGGGTGTGCGGAGATAGACGGGAAGAAATGAGGTAATATTTTTAGTGGTCAATATGATTTTAGTCGCAGATAAAATTTTTGGAAAAAAGTGATCTCGTAAAGTTGTTGCGCTATTAAATCGTTGACGAGTCACCACTAGATGGCGAGTCACTTATTTCTTCTCGCATGCTATTTGCTGACGAGGATTTTTAAATTCACATTTTCTTTTGGGTTGATTATGAATTGCAATTCAGTGTAATATCCATATTATAATTTTTGAGGGAGGCTAGATAGGTAGCCAGCTCTCCGTAATCCAATGAAAAAAAATCCTTGCATGTATTGTAACGTGAATAATTACGAAAACTTGGTGTATTGTTGATATTGAACTTAAAATTGAGCTTTAATAATTGTTGAGCTACAGTCCATATAATCATAAAATCAATTCAAAATAAATACAAGTAGAGTTTTAATGAACCAGCCATAGGACTGACAATACATATTGCTTATTCACTCGTCTAGGATTACATACTTATGTGTTGACATAGCAGAGTGAACTCTAATGTACGTATGTAGTTTCGTTTTTTCCACAGTCAACCCTTGCAGCAGCTCTCACCTCGCGTCAGCACACGCCCGCGAACCCTTTTCCCCCGAGCCCAAAAACCAGAGTAGAGCGGAAGTGGCCGGAGTAAAAAAACCTACACACACATCACGTTCCGATCACCCTGCGGGGCGTCTCCTAAATAGAAAAACGTGCAACATCCTTGAGTGCCATGTGGCGCTCGACTTCGCCCACGTAGTTGTCATCCCCAGGGTCGCGCGAGCGGGCTCGATTATTCATGCCAACCCTTCTGGCATGCCAGATCCTCACATATATGCACGCACCGTGCGTATATCCATTACTGCAATGTCATACGTGCAGTAAACATAACTCTGCATCGCCAGATCGAGGCTCACTCTGTCGCCATGACTCGGTGACAGCGCTTTTATCCACTTTCTATGTATTTTAAATTTACTTTACTTCAATTTATCATTAAAAAATCGTCTTATTCCTAGTTCTTCCCACTCTATTATGGTCAAATCATACTTTTAAAGCTTTTTTTTACCTAACTTGCGGAAAATGAGGATCAATGGTTGAATCATAAAGAATATCCTCAAGGTGTTGTCAGTGCTGTGCTGCGTAAAATTTAAATTTTCCGCGCGGAATGCCTTATCGCGACTGTTGTGCTACCTGTCACATCAGTGACTCCCTCCTGTGGTCAGTAAAAAAATTGGCTCAATTGTTTATATTTTTTATCACGTCGCAATTAATTAATTTACGTGAGCGATTTAATTGCAATCATTAATACTGACTTTTTAGGCCACTAGTATAAATAAATATAGAACTGTATTCGTATAGATATAACACGATGTAGAATTACTCATTGCTGAGGGAAATTCTCCAATAAAGTTTAGAGAAAAATTTTTTTTTTTCGAAATATCATTTTTTGAAGATGTACTATAGATATACCTGAATTTTTTATCTCGAAAATTATTAAACATCTGGCGGTAGAATATTTAAAAAATTTACTACTCATCCTCAGAACATTGTAGGAGCAGTTGCACCCCCGATAGTTCGATCAATAAAATTTAAAACATCAGAATTCCTTGCTGGGTGTGATTATTTCATGTTCGAGGAACCAAGACAGCTTTAAATATTAATTTTCCTACTTCTGTCGTGCCACTCGGTGCTTTAAAATGTTTTTTAAAATGTTGTTAAAAACTGTAAATTATTTGTATTTGAGCGGGGATTTACGCAGTGCCTGTAGTGATTGTTCGGTCAAGTTTTGCCGGTGCATAATGGATGAATAACAATACCATGCGCTTTTTATCGCGGATTCGCTGCTTCTGATGACGACAGTAGATGGCGCAGGGCCTTCGCTTTTCTCGTGGATGGGAAATTTGTACAGATATCATTTAATCGAATTTTTTAGAGGAATTTCTGTGCATTACTCAGTGTAATATCCATATTAAAATTTTTGTAGCGGGGTGATCTATTCCATTCGGTTTAGATCCTACAATTCACATTTACAAACAAATTTCAAGATTCACTTAGCTCATTTCTATACACAAATGATATCATAAAAATATGCCTTGATTAATAATACCTGCTGACAACTTATTGATCATCATTTACTCTTAAATGAAGATTTATTTTCGATTAGCTCAACTTTACGATGAAACTAAGAAAATAATTTGTTCAATTCTTCACTATTTCCACTATCAAATGAACTGATCAATAGCATTTTTCGATATTATTCTTGGTTACATCGTTAGATGACTGAAAAAAATAAAAAAGAGCTCCCCTAGACCGTCTTCCCCTTTTTTTATAACCACCCTAGAGGTTTCTCCCGGCGGCACCTGGACCTAGACCACGCGTGAGGCTGTTCACCCTTCCTCAAAGCCTTATACCCTAGCTTTTTTAACCCCCCACTGAATTTTTCCTCTGTTTCTAAAGTACACGCATACACAAACGCACAATACACTAGCACAAAAATTACACCCGTGTGTGAATGTGTGTTGGGGCCGTTGTTGAGGCTCTTGCCCAATGGTACGAAGGGTTGTTTTAAATAATAATACCGAGGAGCGATCGCGGGTCCAATTCTCGCGCCAGTCGTGCGCCAGTTTGATACGCGAAGGGACACGTGCCCTTTCGTCCTCTCGCAACTCGCGCGTCGTCTCTTTCATATCATAGGCATATACTATCGCGCGTGTTTGTGTACGTACCTTTGAGCGCGCTTTCAATTTGATTCAACACCCGATACAGCCTGTCGAATAAATTTGATCCTATTTAAATGTGTATCGATTTGTACTTGTGTTGCATATTAGAATTATTTAAATGACATTTTCTCATGTAATGGATTACAACTGCGTCTCTCTATACAATTCGCCCAAGCAGAATGCCATTCATCAATTATCATTTTATATTCACAATACTACGTACTTCGTTTGAGGTTACGTATTCAGCTATACTCCTTCAACCATGCCCACTGCAAATCCATTCAAATTATATTTTCCAAACATCTGCATCATTGAATCTTAATTCATTCCTACTCCTTTAAGATATTGTTTAACTGTCCTTCAAACCCTGACAGTTTATTCTGTCCTTCAAACCCCTGTCAATAAGTTTTTCATGTCCATTTTGACACTTGAAAAAATTATTTCCATCAGTCAGAGTTGGCTAAAGGTCATTATAAGATTGGAAAATTTTTTAATAGAGTATCAAGGTGATTTAATTTGATTTTTTGAGGTTGAGAAAAATTTTCATGACGTTTGAGATGAATTTGAATGAATTAATCCTTATTTTTCGAGTTGAAAAAACTTTTCGTCAACTTCTATCGTGGATATTTCAGAGTGCTTATTCACTATCACTGGTTTCAAGGCTTAATAATTTTGAATCTTAATCATTTCAACCGGAAAAAATAAAATACGCGGAAGTATATCGGGAATTTCCTGAAATCGATTTAATACAACAATCAGCGTTTTTTTTTTACCGTTTGAAATTTTTTACCCTCGTGTATTTTAACGGTAAATGGAGGAAGTGGAGCTCGAAGAGTCAGATGAGCGCCAGTATCATTGCGAAAAAGCAGCAAGACGGTGTGGAGATGAACGCGTTTTTTGCGGTTTGCAAATAAAAATAGAGGGAATAAGTGCAGTTTTTTTTTCCATGAAGAAAATTATATTTCGATTCTTGGGAGACATTAATAGAGAGAGCATCATGAGGGCTGCGTCTCTGTCTGCCCGGATGCTTCCGTTCCGCCGCGATCAAACCATGACTGTAGGCAGTGAGGAGATGGTCGTTTGCCTTATTGCGCACTGGAGATGGAGAGGAGCCATCAGCCAAGACCGGATAGATAAGTGGCCGATCGGTTCGGACCCTGACTGCTCATTCGAGCAGAGCGAACGGAATCGATGATGCACGCCAGCGTGAATTCGTGATCGTCGCTGCTATATCTACACTGATATAGTATGTATGTGATCTTTTGACCGTTTTCTCGCGAGAAAATCCAACTCGGATTTTTCTGCTCTATTACCGTCATGAGAATAGGTAAATTTTTTTCGCGCCTTTTTCAGCCCACTCTATTTACCCTCTTTATAGCGGCGCGGTCAGTGCAAGCAACAATGAGTGTTCAATGTGCCTTTTAGACCCATTCCTTTGACCTGTGGTATAGTTGGATTTTTTTATTGCTTTGATGACTTTGTATTTGATGTAGGGGACACATTAAAAAGGAGAAAAATTAAATTTTAGGGTTATAAGCGTGGATTATCAATTTACGAAAGAACCTAAAAAAGTGAGTACATAAATTTTCGATAAAAATTACGATTTTTCGAGAAAAAAAAAATTTTTTAAAGACTGAATTTTTCGAAATTTGTCGAAAATTATTAAAAAAAAACATTGTTGGTATTTATAATTGTGTTAAATCGCAAAAAAATCGATTGTAAAATTTTTCAACTGCGATCGAATTTTATAGAAAAAATTTAAACTGGTTGAAAAAAATTATTTTCTGCTTATAAAAATATATAAATAACTTTTAAGACTTTATTACAGTGTTTGTACCGTTTATAAATACCTAATGTTGATTCAATAATTTTTTTCTTTTTAAAAATACTGATTCATCGTCATATGGAAATAATATTCGAGTAATTTTTCGTGTTCCAAGGGTTAATAAACCTAGTTGGAAAATTCTAGGGCACTGGGAAATAAAATGTTTTTTTTTTTCCAATGCATGACAACATTGCTCGCGGGTATGAACTATATATTGTGTATCGAGGGATGTCTCAATAAAGGTGCAGTACAGGACAGATGTTTTAAAGTTGACGTATCGGAGAAAACGAATCTCAAAGTCACGCCGAATATTTTTCGACTCATTACCCCTGTGTGTCTGACTCGCTGTGCGAGCTACAACTCTCACTTGCTGGTTGCGCGCGTGCCAGAAAAAAGCGAGAGGAGCCAGCGGGGCATACGCGCGCGAATACACACGCGGTGCAGCGTTGCGTTTGGTTCATCGGCGGCTAGAGAAAAGGGGAGAACTACCCGCTGAAGGGGGTGTTTAGTTTTTTAGGGGTGCGCCACCCCAGTCAAGCGTGTCATCCCCTGGCTCAAGACCGAGTAGAGGCCGCAGTAAAAAAAAAGTCTTGGAAATTGTCGAAGCGTGAGTTAACGAAAAGTAAAATTAAAAAAATAACCGTCAAAATCATCGGCATCAGGCTTTCCACATGTTTTTTTTTTTTTTCGATAATGTGGGTAAAAAAATAATAATCGGGGATATATCGGCGTTCTAGCTTTGTGCTTCTCCACAATTATTAGTTTCGCACACACTTTTATATCTGATGTTTGACTCAAACAAGCAATTTTCTTTCCTCAAACAAAAATTTCCTCTGAACCATCACAAATCGGATAATTAATTTTTTTTAATCACTTCCGCTCGCCGTGAACATCAGAGTGACTTTGATTTTTATTATATCGAGTTTCGGGGCATCAAAAATTCATCTGCAACTATAGAGGAATCTCGGGAAATTTTTTTTCTTATTTTTACAAATATTTTTCAAGTCGTTAAAAAAAATTTACGTGTCATTTTTCACCCTAGAGACTGTGAAATACCAACCTGATAATAAAACCCGAATTTTGGTGAACTCTAAAGGGATTTCAACCCCTGCAGCTCTTCAAAACTGAGTTAAAAAATTTTGAGTGAACATATGAGCCCCGATTGATCGAATAAAAATGGTAAAAAAAATTAATTGCTACATAACGACATTTAACATAGTTTTCTTGATTTTTTTTCTCGAAAAAAAATTTTTTTGTCACCAATTGATGACAATAGTGCGAGGGGAGTGTATGCCCGAAACGCCGGGAGGTATTTAGAGCTGACTAACTGCAATTTTCATCGATAATAAAACATTTTTCCATTCAATTGAATATCCAATTAATTTAATTACTAAAAAAATTCAAAAGTGAATCGAAAAAAAAAATTTTCTGCTATTTACACCGATTTTTAGGAACGATTTCACAAAATGACAGACATATATAGAGTTTAAATTGCCTGAGAAAAATAATAAAAAATAACGTAAACAATAAAAAATAAAATAAAATAGAAAATGTGGTGTGAAAATAGGTCAGATAAAAATCCAGGCCAGAAGATACATATTATTAATTTTTTTAACTCTCTAAATAGTAGCCAAAAAAGTGAAAAACTATAAAATTCAATGGTAATTTATCTCATTTATTATGGAAACTTGTGATCCAAAATTTTTATCATTTTCTTCATATTAATTTCTCTTTTCTTCATTTCTCTTTTCTTCATATTAATTTCTCGCCTTCAAGGATCAAGGCTGATGTAAAAATAATTTTTTCTTACCAGTATAACTGTTATAACTGTTATAGCAACAACCTCTAATACACCGTCGACAGTTCCACTAGTATTTTTTACGCTTCAACCATCATAAATATTTTTTACTGAGTATTTAATACCCGAGAGAAATAACTCGTCAGTCAACTTCCATGGAAAATGACTAATAAAAATCAGAAGGTTATCCTGCATTACTGCCAAAGCACGACAATAGCCTCACACTTCCAAGAACTAAACATTCCAAATGTACATTGTTAATTTTTTTTCCCATGCAAATAAATAGTATCTATAATAAGCTGTAATTAAAAAAAATATTTCGGGTTATTGACAATTGATAATTATAATTAAAAAAAAGGATTAAACAAAATCTGCACATGAGTGGCCATTTTGTAGCCAAGTTTCCCTAATAATCGAGAGAACGTTGTAGGAATGGTCGTGGGGGTTCATAGACGAGGGTCAATAATTTTTCCTGGTTAGGGGAAATTCGGCATCGGAACACTCGTGGGAGGGTGGAATAAGGGTTCACGTCAGGAGCCACATAAGAAGCCACGTACTCCATCCATAGAAGGTGTGGTCTATTGATACATCAGTGACAATCAGAACCTCCCACAAACACATATTTCACTAAAAAAAAAATTATATCCATTAAAATCCACGATTTCCCCACTCTAAATCACTCTGGGCAGCCTCAAACCACCGCAGAACCGCGATCAGCAACCCCAAACAATTTCAAACCGTTGTAGAAACGTTGAGAAATCCTAAAAAAATTTTTTAAATCAAGAATAGATCCGTGGTAAATTTAATTATTCAAGATATTCATATCTCGTATTTTTTTGATTGACTTTGTGCTAATTAAAAAAATTGAATTCTGCAATTTAAATGTTCTCGGATATTTCTACGAATATATTGCATGCCTAAATTAATCATTAATGGTGATTGATGGAAGTTACATGGCCAAATGGAGCAGCTTTAATTATTCTCGATGATTCTGGACAGAAAATGTCAAACTCTCGTCGAATATCTACGTGAGTACATTTCCGTACTTTAAGTGGGCCATGTTCATATGGATTATTCATTGAATTAATAATTCCCAATGTACCCTCTCCCAACACAAAGATGAATACTATTTTTGTCGAAAAAAAAATCTGATATCTCTGAGAAATTGTTGAATTAAATTTTCAACGCAATGTCTCTAAATAGATTGTCATTTTCATACTTGAAGTATAATATTCAATCGTCTGAGTCACTTCCTGAATATCAAAACATAACAATAATAACAATCACAACAGATAGAAATTTTTTTAGTCGAGAAATTCGCCATTTTGTGGGTGGAAAAATCATGAGGCTGGAGAGAAAACTAATTTTTTCCTGTCATTTGAACTGCGCTCTGTGAATATATGTACATACACGTATAACTGCATTGGAGTTGACTCAGGCGTCCACGTGTCTCCAGAACGAGGAGCGTGCGAAGCCGGCGAGCGATTGGCTGTTGGCCATGAGTTCGTGACGCAACATTTCGCCGAGCGATTGACTGGACTGTGTCGCGAATATGCCAGTAGGGGGGAAACGAGCAATCGGGGGTGGCAACAAATATGCCCTCCACCCTGATGGTACATACTCTGGCCACCCCCGCTGCTCGATATTATACGACTCATATCCACGCGAGAATACGGACAAAAAGCCCGGCGAGAAGCCGTTCATAAAAACGGGTATTTTGTAATTAAAAATTTTTTAACTATAACGAATATATTTTATAATAGGATATTCACCCCCTACAGCAATTTTTTTAATTGGAGAAAATAATAAATTTTTTAATAAAATTAATTAATTGATCAAATTAATAAAAAATCTGTTAAGTTAAAAAAATTTCTCAACTTTTAGGGGTGGGAGTTTGAGTGATTAGGGAGAGTGTGTGGGGTAGTGGATGCATTGCGTAAGACAGAGGAAGAGGAAGAAATAGCGGCAAAAGTGAGTACATTGAGGATAAGCGAGAGGAGAGTAGGAGGAGGATATTGCGATAAGGGTGGGGATTAGGAGTAGATAGTGAGGCGAAAGTGGGGGAGGATGGAAAAGCGCATGAGAGGGAGTAAATAGCTGAACGTCGAGCACGAGTCAGAGCACTCTGCCACGGGAAGTCGAGCCCGGTGGACGTGTTTAGTCCTGCTGCAAGCAAGCAGTACAGGTTTTATCTGCTACATACTCTGTCGGCTTTGTTCCTTGGCGGGACAAAGTCGAGGCCAGCTATTACAAAACGTGGCGGAGAAGTCGTTGACTCTCGGTGTCTACGGTTACTTTTGCGTCGTGTCATCCTCATCGTCGTGCCGAGGCGAATTATTGCGAGTAACGAGCCCAAGGACTGTCGCTGCTGTACACACAGGTAATTACGCATGCTGTTAAAAAATTAATTTTTATCACTATCCTCGAGAATTTCTTCAAGTTTGCATGATGCTATAGAGTATATTGAATATGCCTCTTGAATGTTTGTAACAAGCATTTCCTCGCTTATGTACCACACACTCTGATGCTTGGCCGTTCGAGATTCCGCTAGGCTAGGTCGATACCCTCCAGGCCTCTTCGTGGTTTTCGCTACCATACCGCCAACGTCGTCAGCAAGGATTCATGAACTCTCGAGAATCCTTGAGCTTGCTAGATATTATTTGGCGACTAACCAAATGCCTTTATGCATTTTTATCATGACTCGAGTGTGCAACTAAGAGGAAATGATAAATATTTATTCTAATATTGCAAATATTTTTTTATAAGCATATTAAATTTTTACTTGAGTTCTTGGGTGCTATAAACTCTGTATTTTGCGATTCTAAAACGAATATTTAGGCGAGAACTGCAAATTTCATTGTCTTGCTTGAGAAAAATTTTAGTTTTAGTGTCTAAGCTTGTTAGATTTCTTTTTTTAAAAGTCTTTTTAGCCTATTTAAAATATCTGCAACTCTGTAGAACTTGGAATATTCTATGAGAATAATTAAATTGAGAATCATATTGAATTAAAACACTTGGAAAATCGAATTTACGGATTATTCATGATAATAACGAATGAATTTTTTATTCGTATTTTGGAGATGAAAATCTACTAAAAAAAATTTTTTTTTCTCCACCCTTATTCATCTATAAAATAAAAATAATTGTTTCTAGAATTTAATTTAAATGACACTAAATAGCGTTAAGTAGTGTTAATATCATCGGGCAAATGAATAAAAAATACCAGTAGAACTCACATGTGCGTGGATACGATTAAACATATATGAAAGAAAGAAATATAAATATTGAACAAAAATTCTCGCCTAACCATATTTGAGACAATAGAATAATAAAAAAAAAGTTTCTTTAGAAGAAGAATTTTGTAGGAATGATGTTAAAGCGCTTTGACTTGAATTCTAATGCGAATTTGAGAAATCAAGTGTCCATATGATGCTATGAATTGAAGCGCACAATGACATAACAAAGATTAAAGTGAGAAAAGAATGAACAACTTGCTTTTATTTGCTAAAAAAAAAAAAGTCGCATGAGTGGAGCGATATGAAGCAACTGAAGAGGACCGTTACTCTCTTTCTGCTGCTCTCTCACTCAGTCTTTTTGTCGGGATCTCATTTCTCTCACTGGCACAATTGTCATGTGTGCGTGCCCTTACACATCAAGACCATTACCTCATTAGCGGGTATTTATCTCCAAGGCCACGGCCATGCAAAAAAGCTTTGTGCATGTAAGCGGGCAAAAGCGACAGGACTTGAGCTCGCTTCTATGCCCGAGTGTGTCGGTATAATCTATATAATGGTTAATGACCATTTAACCGTCGAAATAAAGAGTGTAGACAGCGCGAGTTGTTTGCAGCGATAGGTCTAGCTGTACAGAAGGTGTATTCCCTCTCTCCATCGACATTATAACTCACGTGTAACCGCAGAAGAGGAAATTGGAATTGACTTTAACGTTGACGCTGATCACCGTTAAATTGAGAGCGTGCAACCTGCTTTAATTTATAACGCAATTCTTAATTGACTTTCGAGCTAATAGAAAAAAAAATCAATTTATATACTCTGCTTGGATTTGTTGTTGGAAAGTTTTCTCAAGCATTTATAGACAAAAACTACTTCCCATCCGGCCATCCAGAACACTTTAACTATATTATTTTCAATTCCAATACCCGTTGCAATACTCTGTTTCCGATAAAATCTTGCTCCGTTGAGCGGATATCTGATGTCTAAAAAATTTAAATTAAAATTTTTCTTATTCGAAATGAAATGCTAAACATTGCAGGGTGATAACTTTATAGGAAAAAATAATAATAATTTAAAAAACACTCAAAAGAGGGTAGTTTTTCATTAACACTTCATGAAATAAGCTTTGCGTATAATAAGGGGGTAAGCAAAATTAATAAAAATAGTAATAGAAAAAAAAATTTTACTCACTGAACGCCTTGACACGTCTGCACTCTCCAAAAGCCCGGGAAGAACTGACTGACGTGTTGGACAGTATTGATTTTTCGACACTTGCTATCTTATTATCAGTACACGTCAGAGATATCAAAAAGCAATTAAAAATTATCGATAGAACTCGGCTCAATGGATTTTCCCTCGTAAACTGACAGTTCTTCCCGGGTTTTCGGCCAGTGCAGACGTCTCCAGAAGTGCTACTGTGAGTAAAAATTTTGCACACTGCAATTTTACCAATATTTGCATATCTTTAAAAAAAAAAAAAACAAATTTTCAAAATACAAATTGCCTAAAACAATTGAATTCGTGATATAAAATCATTCCGAAATAATAATTTCAAATTACACCGGATGTATAGTATGACTCAAAATTTACAGTATAATTTTTTAAACATGAAAAAAATGTAAAGAAAAAAATTTCAAAGATACAAAAAGTAAAATTCTATCTGATATATGAGTGTTTGGAACAATGTTGTGGAACAATGTTTAAATTAAGTTGAAGGGATACTGGGCCCCCTTGACTCCACAGTCACTCAATTAATCGCCCTGCGTTAGATTTAGTAATTGTACGGGGTATAATTAATCAGAAGTAAAAATTTTCAAGCGAGATAGAACGAGCAAAATAGTCGTGATTATAATAATGGCTTGAACAGAGCCGGGTTTTGAATCATTAACAGCTTCTCTGTCAAGTTTGAGAAGTGCAGAGCAAAAGATAGAATGATGAAGATGTGCCTATAAAAGCCTGTAAATTTAAAAAATTTCTCGCGCAGCATGATAGATGATGTGTTTATTAGACTCATAATATATATACGTGTCATGTCTGTCAGGTGGTTGATAAAAATCTACTCTCTGTCTTCTCTCATTTATTATATTCTTCAAGGGCAAAAATCATGAAGCATTCATAGGAAGCAATTGGACACGCTGTAGTTACTTCCTGCGATCCTCTGTTTATGCTTTCGCCACGCCTCGACGCCTTACCGTGTCATAGTACACAAAACAGACCGCGATGCTTCTACTTTGGGGTTTTTCATCGGTAGCCAGATGACGAGAGGTGAAATTCACGCGATTTTCCTCGCTCTACACTTACAATAGAAACAAACGAAAATTCAGCAGTGGGGGTACGCACACGTGGATCTGTTTATCATAACCAGTGTGTGTGGATATAAGCTGATGGCATGGCACTTTAACCCTCTGTGTCTTGTGGCTGAGCATAAAACCACATTATGTTGCAACAGCATATTTTTCTTATGCATTCCACTACCCGAGTATGCCAGCAATAAATATTTTCTAAAACATCTTTATAACTTGCGCGCACTAACCATCATATTTTAAATATTGTTTACGAGAAATTGTAGAGTGAAGTTAAAGTCTGTCTAGAAGCTGCACATATCAAAATTTATGACGACCTGATGTCGTCCACTCTGTTAAATTTATACTTGAAACCAAAAAAAAATTATACTTTCAACTGTAATTCTAGCTAACTACATTATTATCTAATTTAATATTTGGTTAATAGACCTCCTGTGAATTTCTTTTCAACTGCCAGACTCGAGATAAAAATTATCTAATAATAGTATTCGTATTTTTATAGTTGAAAAATTTTTTTTTTACGGTAGTTTGAAACTGAAAAAATATTTTAAACAGTGTTCTCGAGAATGAGTAGTTTTTTTTTAAGTTCCTATAACGGTTTAAAAACAATAGTTATAATTTTTTGAATAAGAAAAAAAATTATTTCTCAATCAAAAATTGATTTTTACCCAAAAATGACTAAAAAAACGAGGCAAATTACTAGGTGGGACTCTATTAAACAGTACGAGTACAATGAAAAAAAATATATAGAGGGAAAATAACAATAATTTGGCGCGATACCTAATCTTTGAGCAACATTCCAGGAAAGACGTACTTTCCAGCGGAGCACTGCGAGGTGTATATATATAACACAAGTAATGATGGTATATATCCCTGGTGCATATTCCCGGCCTGATGATCGTGTCTCTCTCTAGCTTGCGCGGGTTATTGCCGGATTTTTCACGGAACGAAAAACAACGTCTGTAATTTACCTCGGTCGAGCGTGCGAAGAGTGAGGCGAAGCGTTACACTCTGCTCTGTCCTCTCTCACTCGCTGGCAAACGTTCATTGGCTAAACGAAGGTAAAATTATAGATATACATATAATGCTTGTACACAGCTCTCTGGGAGCAGAGAAAAGAAGACAAGTTCTTGGCGTTATGCTCCGGTTGCATCACGTACAATTTGCTCTGTAACGGAACGACTTTTTGTCCTTTGATCCATCGCTTTCAAGTACAAGAATAAAAAATAAAAAAAAATTTAAAATTAGACAACGCGTTTTTTGTTCTCCATTTGAAATTCTTCACGGTTCTTATCCGCGAGAGCTTTGCCTGAAGGGACAACAACAGCAACGAGAGACAGTAGATGTTGTGCGCGCTGATGAACCAAGCAAATTCTTTTACCAACACAAAAGACTAATCGCTGCTTCATTAAGCTGAAAAATCATTCTATGAATTTAACTTGATGCTCGCTTCACTCGAAGAAGTCAATCAACACCTTGCTATATTTTTTATACTTAAATCGCTCAGGTGTCTTAACACATCAGATGTTTCCTTCAATTTTCAGTATTGAGAATTTTTTTATAAATAAATTTTTATAATTTCAAAAGAGCGACAGTCTACTGAAAACTATTGACTTTCGGCAAAACTTATCAGAAACTCGTACCTGTTATCTCACTGCAAGGTCACGTGGGTGTCTGAGTAATTATCTCAGATAAAGTCCTGCTGACTGATAAAATATCGAGATAACCGATAGTCGTCAGCGTAATTTTAGTGTGAACGTATCAAAAAAAATTCCCATCGCGATTTTTTTGAATTTTTGAATTTTTAAGTAGTGATATATTATTTCTTAAAAATATTAAATCAAGTTGTGTACGTGGTTTTATACATGCAAACCGCTTAAATAGACATCAATACGCTTGATCTTCAAATCTAAATGTGTGAAATAAATTTTTAAAAGCACAAATAACAAAAATTTCGATATCTTCTCACCCAAGTCGTTGGATTTAATTGACAATCTATATACACTAAATAGTGTATCTTATCGAAAATGTTAGCATGACACAGTGAAAAGTTTGTTTAGCAGCTTTAAAAGCTGTCAGTAAGGTGACAAGTTTTGCCAATAAACTTTGTCATTACTCAAGAGTTGTGTCTCAAGATGGTTCCTCTCTGCCACGAGAAAAGGGCGAGTTGGGAGAGAGAGAACGGTCCAGAAAATCCCTATAACGGTTACTATGACAACGAGTGTGGGACGACGACGAGGAAGGCATGTCTCTTTTTTTATTCCCTGAATTGGGGTGTGTTCTACTGCTCTAATCCAATACTAATACCACGCACGCATGTGAGCACAACCCAATAACGCAACAAACCATGGCTACAATGGTTAAAAAAAAACAATCCATCAATTTGGCAAACTGTTGAGCCCGGTTATTCAGCCATCATTGCTCCCTTTTTTTCATCTCACTCTCTCTCTACTTTGCAGCCAAAAAGCTTGATGGCTACACTAGAGCACGCCCGTGAGCCAACGACGTAAAAAAGCTCGATGACGAGCTTCGAATAACCGCGGCGCGCGCGAGGTCAAGAGTACGTGTTGTTGATGTAGGAAACTTTTGCACAGGCGCTTCAAAGTTTCCTATATTAAAGCCCCGCCAGGTTGAATGGGTTTCCTGACAGCCGGAAACACCTAGCGCACTACTAACCGAGCTTACAAACTTCAAGACACCACGTAGAACATGCTTCGTGACACTTGCCACGTGCTACTTTGCTCAAAAACATGAAAATTTAATAGTTATAAAAAGAAAAAAAATCTAAAAAACACTGGACGATTTTTTAAAATCAATACTCAAGCTGCCCCATCTGCAGATAAATGCTGTATCGTCCAAACGCGCCTTGCTCTATTCTATATCTCTAGCGAAAAGCCTTTCTAGTCGCTGATAAACTGCACGAGCGACTTGATCTCCCATGAATTTATCGTATCGCCAAGCTATTTCGCAAGCTAGATTTTTTTTTAATGTCTACAGTGCCTGCCAGCGTGTATTTTAATCGTTTGCTGATAATAGTTTTGTTTGTTTCATGTTCTACTGAGGTCGAATATACTTGTATACATGAGTCAAGCCTTTAACGGTTATTCTAAAATTATCTATCTGCATAATATAATTCAGAAACTCATGGGAAATTGCTCAATAACAGCTCCAAGAGTCTTTTTTTTTATTGGAAATTTGAAATCGTGGAAAAAAAAAATCATTACTTGCCCTTTGAGTGGTAATGTATTTTTTTTATCGACAATAAATGTGTTTTAGGTAGTTGGTATAAAAGACGTGATAAAATATAGAACCCTAGAGATTTAAAATTTGTTTATGGAGCAATGCTAAATGACAAGGTGATAAAATTGAAAATTAAGGGAAAAATAAGTTTTTAGTCAAACGGAATGCAATGGGGACGTAAAACGAGTTGTTTGCCGAGAGGGAAACCACGATCGATTGTATCATCGTGATCGGGTGTGTGTATGGGGTTGTGAAGAGGGGTTGAAGGGTGAAGCGGAAACCAGCTAGAGTTGCTCCACGTGGAGCGGAGATGAGGGTTTGGGTTTGTGATGGAAATGATGGAGGAACCAAAGGAGAAATAGGCTAGCACATGTATAATACAATACAGAGGATGAATAAAAGAGACGCATGATGATAAAAAGATTGTAAAATTAAAATCGAGGTAAATGGTATACTGAGTATAATAAACGTATCGTGGATTATGATTTGCATAGCGCGATATAATTGGAATTTAAGCTCATCCTACTCGGCAGTATTCCAACCCTCGTTTATTTTTTAAATCAATCGATATAGTGTACTTTTCCAACACTTTTCAGCAATAAAAATCCAGCAAAGAGAGCGTTTTTTTTTTTTTCACAAAAGAAATAAATAATAAAAACGGAGGAAAAAAAAATGATTTTCATCCGTCTAATATTTTTTTTTGTTCAGATGCAAGGGAAATATATTCGGGGCTTGCAAGGGCTTTTTGCCTAGAGGCGTGCCAATATATTATATCGACAGGCCGCCATCAACTCGTTCACGTGAAAACTGGATAAACGAAAAAGAGAAATAGACAAAGTGCGACAGACAAGAGAGGATTGGCCTTTGATTGACGCTATAAACATTAAATATTTCCTCAAAAATACCTAAATAATTATATATTTTACTTATTTTAAATAAATAAATTCAATCGTGCGGAAATTAATAACAGAAAGTCCATTACTCGCCGCCCAAAAGCTCGGAGAAAAATCCAGTCATGAAAATTGAGCTTGTCTCTGATAAAATGGAGGAAATTAAATTGTTTTAAAGAACGAAACGGCGAACTAGACTGATATAGGTGAATAGCGTCAAAGATTCGGTTGATAAAAAAAAACGATAGAAGGGGTAGTATGCATATTCTAAGAAGCGAATCACTACACCGAGGCAGGTGCTCTCAATCGTTTCCCCATGGATTCCCCTTTCATCATTCTTTGAGAGAGCGGGCGCAGTGAAAACTCGTCTCTCCCAATTCGCTTCGAGCTTTGCTGTGTATATAAAAATATAATAAAAGCAAAGTATGGAATAAATTCCGTTGGAAGATGGTCTATGTATTGTCAGTAGTGCACATGAAACGAGATCTACATCATTAAACTAGGTCAATTTGGCATCAGCCGTTTCAAGAGGTCCTTTGCCTCCCAGAAAATTTCTCAGGCCTTTGAACTATCTATATTATCATCCCTCGCAGCACAACATTCGCCTCTCTCTCTTTGTCTTATACACAAGAGTCTAAATTATTCGTAATCATTTATACTTTCTATTTATAAATGCCAATTATCATGAAGTATACAGTATATAAAAATCACTCCAGAATCCTCAATGAATTTCGAGTTGTTGTTTTTTATATTTAAAAAAGTTCTCCGAAAAGTTTCGTGTCACGTGAATAGCTTATTCATCTCATATTTTCTCTGTAATTGAGTTTATTAAATAGAGAAATAAGTGAATTGAGAGGCAAAGTTTTAGTTAATAGAGAACCTCTGCAAGCGAAGAATGCACTCTGGGTGCATGACTTGTATTTACTTGTGTACAATGCTCGCTCAATGTGCGGTTTTATGCCACGAGGATTCCTCAGCCAGTATAGAGAGCAAGGTTACCCGCGCCGACAAAATCCCATTCTTTCGCCTTGTTTTCTCTGTACTATCACAGCTTTTACTCAGGATTGTGTGAGACTCTAGAAAACACAGAGGGAGAGCACACAGTGCAACCGAAAGGATTCAGATGCTCCAGGCGAGATCAAGAGGCTTTTGACTCTTCGTGATCCGGGTCGAGAGAGCGAGACAGAGATCCTTCTTTTACAGTCAAGTCTAATGGTATAAGCCTGCAGGCAGGAAAGAATGTCGACTCTGTGGTCGATCAGGTTGGTGGCTGGACCGATGTCGTGGAATTCGCACCTCAGGAACATCGCCGTCGGCGTTACAAACGAGTTTCTTTGGCATCAACACTTGCATATCACACTGTCCACATTTTTTTTTTTCTAGATTGACTGCTGGTCTCTTTCAGAAAAACAGTGCTCGATCATGGAGATTTCACTGGTGGTGACGATGATGATGATGATGATGATGATGATTGAAATGCTCAAACGCGATGCACACAACTGTGTGAAGCATTGTTGTAAACAAAGATAGTTTGAATCTTCATCTAGATTGTCTCGGCTGCAGACCATTGAGATGCCCTTGCGATGACACTTCTTACCACGCTCGTAAATCTCAATCTCGTCTTGCCTCTTGGCATTGCACACATTTTTCCTTGCTAGATATTACCTGCAGCAAGTTTATTGCATTGGGGGGGAGGCGCGTTCCCGGAATCGCTTCTGAGCATTCATTTGCGACTGGTTCTATTCCTTCTCTTGTATATGTATACACCGAGAGTTGCTGCTGCAGAGTTGTTGCTAGAACCCAGAGGCGCCTTCCATTCTTCAAGGCTGTAGATCCTTTCGTCGACAAAACCATCTCTCAATTATACACATGTTTCAATATCCTTCGTGCCTTTAGTCCATCTGAAATATCATTATTTTATGAGTCATGTAGATGAAAAAAAAATTATTTTCTCTTTACAAGTGCTACGGAGGAAAAAAAAATTTAATTGATCGTCTTAAAAATAAAAATTGGCAGCAAAGAGAAGTTTTACAGCGAGATTCATGAAATGCGTCCGGAAAATTGACAATCATAGGAGGTAAATTTGGTTGTCCGATATATCACACGACCAGACAGGATTAACCGCGATTCAATATTTGCCGAGTATAGCATACGTATACCCCATTCGATTCAATCAAAATGAAATACATGTTACACACGTCTGCACAGCACAGAGAGAGCGAGCCAGACTATTTCGAATATTCCTTTGCATAAAAAAACAATAAATTTTGATATATTCATCGTGATAAGAATACTAATTTCTTAATTACTAATATTGTTAACACGCAGTGATGATTTTACAGACGTTAATGATCACTTTACAATGATTAATTAATTGCAATAAGAATTTCAATTGATGTGTGATATATTCTAAATTACAATTTTTTATAGATAATCAATCGCAACGTGTGATATATCCTGACTTTTCGCTGTATGAATCTAATTTATATAAATTAATAGCGGTTATTCCGTGTTATTAACAGTAAAAAATAGCTAAATATTCACCTGATAAAGTGCTGATCCTTCTACACATCTATCGCAATTATGTATCGAGTCTGTGTAAATGTCGTTTAATGCCACTTGTATCAACAGTTAATAATCCAGTGTCATTGGAGAGTGTAGAATATAAATTTTCTATCGATAAAAAATAATTTTTCATTTTGATTTTTGCTTGTAATTTCATTTAACCTTCATCATGAAAGTACTTTCTCATAAAAGTCTTGATCGAAATCAATCAAAATGGGCCATCACTGATGTGCAAGACATCAACGAGCGGCAATTATCACGGTTCAATCTTACTGAGAAATAAAGATCACGTCAATTGATAAACATTGTCGCTCTGATTAGTCATCAGTGTGTGGTTTTAATAGCCTGAAATAAATATAAACAATTAGTATGTATATTTTGACATGAAATAAACTATAGAAAAAAATGCAATTATTGTATTGTATCGGTTGAATGGCATTTAAAAAATGGTTCCGCATGAATCCTTTATTGTTAAGTGAGAATTTCTTGCTCAGCAGGAAATCTCGTTTAAAGCAAGCAAGAAATCTGATGTACACCTACGTGTTCTCCCGATTATTTCTCAAAGATAATGGAACCCGACTCTGATTTCTGCTGCATCACTGAGAATAACTTGCTTGGCGGGCTCGCTATATACATCATGTGCCACACCAGATTCTCCTTTCTTCCTTCCATCAATTCTCTACGCACAAGTTTCCTCATGGCAGTGCCGTATAGTAGTGATCACTTCTGTTAGCCCACAGGGAAAATTCGTAACTCAATCCTTTCCCATTAAATTTCAATTCTATTTCATTATACGCAGCATTATATATATCCTCTCTCACTCCTTTTTCTTGCCACAATAGCTGATATTTTTTAATTACTTTAATTACTATACTACCAAGTATTATTCGTCTAATTAAAGCTGACAGTCCGTCGCAAATTATGACTCTTACATCTTACTGAGTAAAAAAAATTGATTTACCCTCTATTAATATTTTTTATCTTTTTCTTTTTCATTAAATAATTGAGCAAAAAAAAGGGTTAAATCTGATAAAAGTTAAAAAAAAAATTTTTTGAGAGATAAAAAAATATCTAAAATAAATTCAATGTTAAAACATGATGTCATAATATTGTCATGACATAAAAAAATTTATCTAGAGAGTTTTCTCACGTGAAAAAAAAATTTTTAGGGCCAATGAAAGCAGATATTATTATAACATTCAAGTAATTATAATTAGTTCTACTTCTGTGATTTCCTTTCACGCGCTCTATAGGCTTCGTAGAGCGTATTTGTGCAGTGAACCGGTCAGTAAGTTCATTAACATAGAATGTGAATGTGTCAAAAATGTATAATATTCACTACCACCACCACCAAACACACGACAATTGCGGAAAAACTCGTAAAAGAATAGAATTCCAAGGAACGGGGATTTTTTACTTATCTCCACTTGAGAAAATGATCGTTCGAGTGGATGAAAAAAAACAAAAGAAAGAGCCTCAAGTCGTAAAAGTGTATAGGGGGGGCCCAAGAACCTACTGACAGAGTACGTGAGAATCTAATTTCGTGGCTCTTTCTCTTTCCCTTCGATTACTCATCGGCATCAGTACTGGAGACAATGAATTTCTGGGAAACCCGTGAATCTGGGTTATAAAGAAAAATACCCGGGAAAAAGTGTATAGCTGAAAGTTGTAAAAAAAAAACCACTTGAAAGTGTCTCAGTTGTCGCGCGAGATGTTCTTGAAAAAAAATCTTATTCATTCCCAAGTCACAAGATAAACTCCTTAATTAAACTTCATGTCTAAAATCCCACGTATAAAAATCTGAAGAACACAGTAAATCCCTGCTGATTTACATCGTGCAAAAAAGGGCCTAATTGACCGTAAAATTACTGATTTAAAAAAAAAAAAAAACTTTTTAAGTACCATGATTGCGGCCAATAAAGAAGAGGAAAAGAAGAGCTCTATCATAATTGAATATCGATAAAAAATACGGTGATTAAAGGGAACTTAATTGGCAAACACTCAATCGCCAATTTCTCACAGAAATATTGTTATTATCCGTCGACATATGCAATTGCGAGAAAATAAATATATAGGTGGATGTACAAAACACACATACGTGTGGCTGCGTGCATTATTGGGGACCAGGCAAATAACTATCTATAATATACACATATATACACGTTTGAAGAGATTCCAAAGAGTTATCAAGTCGCGCAAGCGCTCGGTTGTGTTCCGCCTCCTGTCGATCGTCTATCAGATATATCGTTAGCCTCGATTCTCACACTGAATGCATATGCAACAGTTTGTTCCTTCATCATATACTTGTTTTCTTACTCGCGATGAAAATTTATAGATTATCATGATAATATAATAGTTGTAAAAAAATATTGTCCCTGTCAGCAAGTTGGTTAATTTAATTTAAAAAGTATTAAATTTAGCACACGGGCAATTTGAGCTGAAAAACGAGTGAGAATTCTCGCTGACTTGAGAGTGAGTGTCATGAACAAATTGGTGTTGCGTGTAGACAGAGCCACCTGTTCACATACTTGGCCGTGTGTATTGCCGAGACACTGTGGTGCTTGAAGAATAATCCAAGAATGAAGGTGTTACTGACAGCCACGAGCAAGACATACGAGTGCACGTAAATACTTTATATACACATAAAGCAGTTGTTCTCGCATGATCGCGATTCTACATCACATAAATACATATAAGAATGTGCCTCATTGTGACCGTTAGTCAGGTCCGACATTGACGTATATCTCTTGAAATTCAACCAACTATTATTTTCAATTTCAGAGCCACAAGTTTTACCGTGCATTTGTAGAGTATATAACGCGCGAGTACTATCACCGCCGCGCTGGACCCAGTAAAGTGCTTTGCACTATATAATGATTTAGGTGATTGACATGAACGCACATTACCTGCATTAATTATTAGCCATCAAGTCCTCTCACTGTATAGCGTGTAGGCTAATTTGTACACAAAGGGATCTAGACGAAGGTTACATGGCTGGAATAATTGACGCGCATCATACACCACCAAAACAATTTGATGAATCTGCAGTGTATATATACGTCTGTGTTGCCATATCGTCACCACTAGTATCAGAATGTCTGGGATATCGAGTTGCGTTCAACTGTAGCCGATTGCATTCCTCCATGAGATTCACTAAATCCTCTAGTCTGTCAATTTCAGACTTTAGCTCCACATTCCACAATTTTTCCAATTATTATCCGTTCTTTAGATCGATCTGAAAAAAAAAAAAATATTGAAGGAATTAATAATTGAAATATGAATTTAGAAGTGGACATTTTCAGTGATTAATCATTGGTCAATATTGATTGTATACAGTCATTTGTGAAAAAAAAATGTTTTTTTTTTCTTTTATAAGACTAAATTTAAATCAGTTTTTATCAGACTTGAAAAATCTTACCGTGCGTATACTCCAAATTTGATAGATCAGTCTCTCGATCATCATCAAATTCTCTTTCATGCTTCTTGATGGTCTATTGAGCCTTTGAAATAATGTTTCATTCTCAGAACTGGATCACAGGCTTTCTCTACTTCTTATATTAGCATTTTACGTAGTTTTTTAACGTTTTTCTTCAAACTCGTCGAGACTCTTTCCTCTCGCTTTTTTATACATCCGCGACGATTGGGTAACACGTGTTGGTTCTCAGCTACTCAATGGTCCTTCACGAGGTCTTTATGCTGGATAAAATGAAAAAACTGTGTAAGGGAGAAATTCATTGTATTGTTAAAGTGTGTGTGTGCATCTGTATGTAGCGTGTATTTCACGTTAGGAAAAATTGCGGATTAAGTGCTTTTTCCATTTGCACAACAACTGGAATTAATTTCACGATATTTACAAATGATTAAGTTATTTTTTCTCCCTTAATTCGCGGGAAATTATTCATTACAATACAATTACTTAACGACAATAATATGACGAAAGTAGAATAAAGCAAAATAACATTTTTTTTTTGTTTAATATTTAAAATTCAACGTGAAATGTATCTTTGCTGAATGCCTAATGTATTTATTTCTTATATTCGAATACGACAAAGACAACCTACCTTTCGCGACGTTTATTTATCGATGAACATTTGAATCTCACGTATGGACTGAGAGAAGGATAAATTTTTATCAGCCTAGTCGTCGAATTTAAAAGTCAATTGACCGGGGTCAAAGCTCGATCAATGAAAAATAATAGAAACTATCGTGTTGGCAATTTTACATTTCCATTCTGAAAAAAAAAATTAACATATTACACGGTATATCCACTCAACGGTATCAACGTATGCACTTGAATTAATTAAATTAGGTGACGAGATTTTCAAAGTACATCTCATCGTCACCTGTGTACCTACATCATTAGGCATGTCGAGTAGCCAAATCCACTTGTGCAATGTTACATATATTCCCTTTGGGCAGTGTGGCCCACAAACTAAACAGGCACAGGCACTCGAGTCGAACGTGTCGCAGCATCGTCCCCGGGGTCCTCGATCGCCAGAGCCAGCGGCATGCCACGTGGATCATACTAGTCAAATACTCACGCGGCCCTGTTGTACACTCCCAACGCGACCTTGGTTCTCGATTAAACTGTCAAGCAAGGTCCTCACAACATCATTATATTTCTCAAAGATTCGAATTATCACTTTATGTGGCGCCAATCTGATTTTTCATTGACTAATCAAAGTTATTCTTCCATGTTCCAGATAGCCAAACACGAAAAATCCATCAGATTGATCAATCTGTCGGCCAGATTCAATCCGAAAAATTATCAATTTTCATCTGAAAAAAAAAAATTTACAAGGTAAAATATAATTCCATCATATATCTGACCAAAAATAAAGTTAAAAAATATTTACCTTTTTTTGCAGAAGCTTGAAGCTGAGCCGTAGAAAAGTTATCGGGAAAAATTTTCCATCAAAATGGAAGAATAACGTAAAAGATATTCAAGTACACGAGACAAGACAAGCGTACTGACTTGCTCACATTACCTGAATGATTGACACGATTCCGTTAGCTGGCTTGCAGGTTCGAGGTAATTGTCAAATTACGGAGATTAGAACAGTTAATGGACAGCTACCGAAGGGAAGCCCGTTACCACACGAACATGCCAGAGAATCTCTGCCATGTAAATATATAGAGCATGTGCAATTTGCTGTTGCGCGCAGAATCCAATCCCTCCCTCAACGCATCAACCCTTTCCTTTCGTCTGGCACACCATGCCAACCAGATCAACCCTTTCCATATCCGCTAGATCCTATCATTCGCGTCCGCAACACCGATCAAGCCAGTTCGCCATTTCGCATCTCTAACAATCTAGATTATTCGTGATATCATCTCTTTCAATTAATAACCCTATAATACCGTACTTTATTTCTCATTTGCTGTATAGTGAATGTTCTAAATCCTACCTGTGTGTAGTTAAACTTATATATTTAAAAGTAACATTAGAATATTTTGAGTTTTCAAATGTTATTGTAGAGTTTAGACTTGGAATGTACTTTTATCAGTGGCTCATTCATCTTATCATCGCTCTGGGACTAAAGGATATAACTCAAAACTTTTGGCAGAATCCTATTCAGGTATATAAAATAACATATAGCCTGGTAATATATATTTGTCGAACTGAAAATAAGCCTGTATATCCAATGATTGGATTGTGATGAGATGAGAGGAACAATATGAATTTAATCTTGACATAGATTCAATGGGGGATATATTTGCAAATTTCATTTGTTTCAGAGATCCATATCGAGGAAATAAAAAAATAAAAAAGCAAAATAAAATAGTATGACAGTGCAATCGTTCGCCATATAACCCTCTGTCATTTCTACTTAGAGGTGACGGCTACCTCTCACGCTGCTTGAACTTTTATTCGATAAAGAGGCTAAGGTGTCCGGGTGACGGTGTGATTTCTCCGTGGTAAACGTCAGTTTGTTATTTAACGTAAAAAATAAATGAAGACTACTATACTACTGGATCATCAATAAAAAATATTTATCAGCCCAAGATCATCGAGTGCTCTTTATGCTTTTGATTGTTGCTCAGAAAGCCTCGCACTCGATACTGGCTTTCGGGCAATAATCATAATCACGGAAGAGCATTATTTCAACGCCATCAACACGGAAACATTAAAAAAAAACTCTGTATCAGATAAATGAAACAACGCTATGAGCATTGAAATATGCATAAGTATATGCTTCAAATGAAAAAAATATACTTAATTTCCATAATTGTGTTTTTCAGCCGTATGTAAATTGTTTATTGGGTCGATTAATTCACCGCAGGGAGTCGTGAATGTCTCTTGATGTGTCACAGGAAATTAAATCCTAGTTATACCCAGTGACACATGGAAGTAACGAGCGTAAACATGGATTAGTTCATCTAATGAATCTGTTGCATTCAACTCGCAGGCATTTTGCTATAAATTATTTCGCCTCACCTTCCCACAGGGAGCACTTGACCGCGTGCTCAAGAAGTGTGTAAAGGAATTCAATAGAATTAACCTAATGTATATATTGAAGTTGTTATTTGACTTACCAATCTTCCAGGAATCTCGATCGTCCTCGTTGCTTTATTCACGACATATAACTTGCAGCACAAACCACTCTGCGTGCCTTCCTCTCCTTACAACTGTATATTACCGCACAGCACAAGAAAACACACAGATGCCTTTAATAAAATGGTTTCAAGTTTATCCAATGAATTATTGGTGTTAACATTCACTACCAGGCCTTTCACAACTCCGCTTAGGCACTGCACCCTCTTTAAGCTGTTTATAAATTACCACCTAGATGCTCCATTCATCTGAAAATATAACATAAAGACTTGTTAAATTCAATCCATGATAAATAAATTTTTTTAAAATTGAAACTTGAAGTAATTATAAAAAATGTATAGGTAAAACCATCTGGGTATCAAGTTAGGAAGAAAAATATTGTGTAAAAGTTGGTAGAAATTCTGTGGGGGAAAAAAAAAATAATAAAAAGTTTGAGAGGAAATCTATTGCACTATTAAAGCATAAACTGTTGGCAAACTGTTGCTAACTCTTGTCCACACAGATAAATTCAATTGTCTGCATCGAAATTCCATGGCAAGTATATTATATCTCCTATATGTCAGTCAGAGAGCAAATTACATTCCAAATATCTCTCATGCTGGAAAATATTCTACGCTGTTGCAGACGACAAAAGCTCTCTGCTGGCGAGCTGACAGTCATGAAAACTGCGGGAAAATGTGCAAAATATATATACATAGGACTACGAGCGAGCAATTGTCAAACCACAGCCGCATCCCTCCTCCAATCTACATATGGATGCAGAGTTTTTCTTCCATTTGTGCGTATGTTTCATACGACGATTCAACAGGGGTTGAAGGAGATGTGGGTCAGACATACAATATTAAAATTTTAAAAGCCTTTCAAAGTACCACTAATTCGTCCGTCTGGTTTGTTGTTGTTTTTCTACACATTTGTACTGTATGTGCTGGTGCTTCCATGCACTTTTGCGTTGACTGTTCTCTCTTATGGCTGGCAGTGTCAGGACGACTGTTGGAAAAGCTACGCGCGCCAGATCAGCAACCAAACTTACGAGTGAAATAGTTGACAGATTGACAGGCGCTCTGAATGAATATTTTACCTCGTTTCACCTGTCATCCAAGGCGCGACTCTATGTATAGTTGCCCTGGCGAACTTTCGACCTGATATGACCCCGCTGATTCCATTACTCGTAAAAGAGAGCCAACCAAGTGAAATCTATCGCCTTAACAAATGAGTTTAATTCGGAAATCGATGGGCAAAACCTACCTAGCCTTTCTTTTCCATTAGATATGTTTGTCTGATGCTATGACAGATCGATATATGCTGGCTTTTCCCGAAACTCTCTGGTTGGCAAATAAATTATTGGTCATCCTCCATGTTACCTCGCGCGCTGATCTCTCGCTCCTCTCTCTCTTCAAGATTCACTAATGGCAATATCATTTATTCATGCAGATAGACGCCACTTTTAGGTGGCTGATATCCTGCCGAGTACCACTGACAATTAGCTTCTGCGACGAAAAAATTCTAATCAATAATTACATAACCTAAAACTAAGTTTATCATCATAAATGCTGTAAACATGAATATTTTATAAGAGACTTTTTTTTATCATAAAAATAGTATTGAAATTTTTTTCAATAGCTTTATGGAAAATATACGCTAGCTGATCTGGATAATTTCTAGCAATTATCTTGGGACTCGCTTATCATTGAGATTATCCGGATATGGATCTTAAACTCTGTTTACGCATTCAATACATTCATTAGCAAATCGTTATCGAATCGAATCATCGACGATGAAGCAGGGAGAAGGAGAACAAGCACAAAGGAAATAAGAGAGCCTTTGGTCATACTCACAATCTTTCATCCAGGAACACACAGGAATAACAGGTTTTCGAGGATAAAACATAGACATGTCTACCAGCCTGAGGCTCTGCTTTCTTTTCGTCGTGCATCTACTTGGGTATGAGTGACAGCGATATGTAATAATGTCTGTCTTCAAGAAAATCTAGACAAGTGTTACTAACCCCTGTACAACGACGCCGATGTCGACAAATGAAAAAATCGTGCAAAGGAAACGTGACTGATGTATTTCGTTTTTTCACCAATCTCTTTTAGCCTCTTTAATGATAGACTTTGATATTTCAACACAAATTACCATTTATCACGATCAGCATCGATGAAATCCCGTCGTTTGAACGCGATTTTCCCAACGTTTCATCACCACCAACGAGAATACTAAAGACGAATTAATTATGGCGTCGGTTTTTTCAAACTTTGGAGCGCGGGAAACGTGTAGCATATCGATTGTAGTTTAAAATATCGACGTTCCGCGGCGCCAGCTGACGGATATGAACACGCACACATATGCACATATCGATTGTTCACACGTACATATACCGTTTTTGTTGTCTCAAAAGGTTAAGTTTGCCTTCTATAAAGTGTCCAATTTTTACGTTGTTAAATAAAAAAACGCCAAAGGTAATTGACAATTCCATCAAAATTATTGAACCTTGAATGTTAGTGAATGTATAAATTAATTTGTAGTCGTTATTATTGAATTTACAGATAACAATGAGCACTCAAAAGGGAAACAGCAATCGATCACGACCGCAAAAATACCAAAATTCTTTTGCGTTTAAAAACAGTCTTCACGACACATCACACAAAACAAAATTCATCAACAATTTGCAAATAGTGAATGTGTGTGAGAGGTGTAAAAAAATCCTCGAGTGGAAGATCAAGTATAAAAAATATAAGCCCTTAAAGGCGGCTAGCACGTGCACGAAATGTCATCAAAAATGTGTGAAACATGCATATCACATTATGTGCGGTCCTTGCGCCAATCAAGATCAGGTTTGTCCTAAATGTGGACAGAAAGAAGAACTAATTCAACCTGCACCTGAAGTACAAGCTCTTACGCTAGATCGGGAGCTAAAGTTTATGTTGAAAAAGTTGCCAGAGAGGAAACGACGTACCTTTCTCAGATATATGAAGAGGAAAGGTATGCTGAACAAATATTTTTGTACATATTTTCCGTGGCGTTTTTAATTCTTTCTTGAAAAATTTCAACAGCTGGAGAAAAAAAGAAATCGACAACTCCTGGAGATGCCACAGCGGACGATAAAGAAGATTCCGAATCGGATTCCGAGGAGCCACGTACGCTGACCCGTGACGATTTGATTGAAAAATTAAATTCGTTAATGGTTTCTGCAGGAGATTCCAGTGACGAAAGCAGCGAATTCGGGGACAGCGATGGTGACCTCTCGTCGAGCGAGGACGAGCTCTAATAACAATAATGTCCATTATTTTAATATACGTTTTAAAACAAATAAGTCCATCCTTTTTATTAGCAGGTAGTTTAATCCTATCGATTAGCTGTAAAATTTGTTTCAATTATGTTCTATAGTAAGCGCACTTCAGATCTTTGATACTTTTTTTCTAACATTAATTTTTTTCAACGTGTCTAATACTATTTTTTGAATACTTTATCTATGAAAAATATTCTAAATATTTCAAAATGACGACGATTCAAGTGCAAAAGCATGGATTGAGTTGCAAAGAAAGAGGTAATACTTTTTTTTATTAATCTTTAACTCTGAAATGTTGTCAGAATATTCATGAAAGGATTTTTCAAGGCCCTGGACCAGCCTACAAGCTTCCATCACTCATGGGATTCGACAAGCACGATCCATCGCGTCAAAAGAGTCCGGCCTTTACAATTAAATCTCGCCCAAAGGATGTTGATTACACAGGCAGCCCAGGACCTGCCTACAATGTGTACCAGATGACCCGCAGAGGCATAGAAAAACCATCAGGCTTTTCAATTGCAGGGCGATGGAACAACCTCATAGGTTCGACTGTCAACTTCATCAACCATAAAAGAATTAAATCAAATAATAATAGCTTCTATAAAAAATTCTAGAGATTGGATCGGGCCCTGGACCAGGCGCCTATCAACCAGAGAAATGTCCTCCGATGAACCACACTAAAAGATCTCCATCCTTCTCGCTGCTTCCGCCACGAAGACCAAAGTTTATTGCGGATGACACACCGGGGCCCAATACCTACATCATTCCGTCGTGTCTCGGGCCTGAAATTCCGCACAAAAAAACATCTGGAGCCTTTACAATGTAAGTCAAGAGTTTTCGACTATCAAAAAAAATTTTCAACGAGTTTTTTCTTATTTTTAGAGGTGAACGCACATGGGTTGATAAGCGCCCGGATAAACTACCTGGACCAGGCGATTATGGACGTCCTAACTATGATGTTGTGAAGAAACGATACCCCGCTTTCACCTTAAAATCTCGACATCAATTTTTCGATCAACCAGGTGGACCGGGGCCAATCTACAATCCAACATTTAATCCGGGCAAAAGCCAACCCATGTTTAGCTTCGGGGTACGCTACAGTGATTGTACGAGTATACCATTTATGGAAAATAATGAAGATTAGTGCACGCCCATCCATGTAAAATCAGTGAAATAAATCAATCTGTTGTCAGAGTGACAAAAATAATAATTAAAAAAAAATTAAATAACTCGCGAAATGAAGCTATATTCACAGTATAAATTATCAGTTGAAAAAAATTTGAATTTGGCAATCAAAATTATCAAGTAATGCCGCCAAAGAAGAAAAAGAAAAGTCAAAATGGGAGAAAAAAAAATTCGGGACCTTCAACTAATCTTAATGAACAAGTCATGTGCTTTTACTCAGGTTATTATTGAGTATCAGTTGATTTTCAATGTTGACGTTGGCTAAAATAATTGAAATGTTTATAGCTCCAGCGCCGAAATATATTTTAAAACCTGTCGTCGGCTACGAGGATCATTGCCTGTCAAAATATCGAAATCCAGCCTACTCAATAGCTGCAAAACGACGTCCAATGGAGGCAGTAGTCTCTGCAGGACCTGGGCCAATATATCTTCCGCAAAACCAACGAGCTGATGGATTTAGCATAGGAATGCCCTTCACTCGTGAAAGTAAGTTGCCTATATAATCGATTAAATCAATGTTAAAACTGTAATTCTCTATTAGAAATTGAGAGTAGTACTCCGGGACCCTATTTTCTACCGTCGCCGACCCCGGGACCAGCATTCACCATAAAATCCAGAATGAAACCTCCTGAAATCAGCACGTTAAACGCCGGACCTTACGATATACGCAGAAATTTAAATGGACCATCATTTTCTATGTGAGTACTAGTGAATATTTTTTAGCTCGCTGATTTTTAATGTCAATATTATTGGTTATAGAGGACATCTTTTACCTCAACGTGAAGAAATCCGCGAGGGACCACTGCCACGCATGACAAACGTTGATTTTGTCAAACCCCGGCCTCCGGCGTTCAGTCTGAGCTTCAGACTGCCAAACCCTGACCTCTCTAACGTTACGCCTAGACCATATGATCCTGTCGATCTGGATAAAGGACCCTCATTTAGCTTTGGTACTAAGCATAATCCATGCTTCGTACCTTTCATTACCTCTTGCGATAAAATGCAGTAAATTAGAAATAAAAATTATTAACAAATTGAGTCAATCTTACAATAAATCATTTTTTTATATTTTTATCACAAAATCGCTGGCGGCAATGTTTTTTATTGCTTTTTGAACATTTATCATTGGTTTAAAATGAGAACAGAAAACGTATCTCACAGAACACGTGACTGTCAACGAGTCAAGTTGAACAAATCACACAGCGCTCTGTCAAATTTTCAGGCAGTTCGCGACGACAATACGCGAGATATTTTCGACAAAAATGACTAAAAAATTATACTGCAAATAAAAAAAAAATTGCTGTCAAATGATATGAGAAATATACTTAAAGTTTTCAAGTGTGTTATCGAAGATAATTCAAAAATGGAGCAGATTAAAGATATGTGTCACATTATTCGGATCATAGCCTATCGAATATTTGTCTTCTTAAAAGTCAGTACAATATGTCAACCTCATTAGTGCTTTTATTCTGTTTGTAATAAAAATATATTATACTTTGTAGGAAATTATTTTACTCGAGTTTACACCGGTTCTATCAGAATCTGACGGCTTTGAGGGGACTGATGGACACTTTTCATTTTCTCGACAAGCCATTGCCGACTTTGTGGCCTTCTCTCTTGTCTGTGGGCTCTTTATCATCTTTTTCTATCTCTCACAAAAATTCTTAAAAGACGAGGATGACTGCTATTTAAATGACAATCAAATTAATCCGTGAGTAATTTTACACCTGAACCAATTAAAATTTCGACAGTACACTTTTAAAACTTTCATCATTGCAGACAATTCGTGGATTTGACTGTATCAGAGGAGAATACCCTCAATTCAATATATGATTCACCGAGTCTCAACCATCCTTGGGGTGATGGTACAGTAGGTCCGGAAAAACTGATCCCAAATAGATCTCGTAGTACTTCGAAGAAATTAAAACCGTACTGCATGACAACTGACGTTGATGATTCGCTAAGCGTTTGTACTGAGAGTAATCAGTCAGAAAATTGCTCAACCACGCAACCAAATAGTATGACTCAGCTCAAACGTTCAATCACGAATGGTCAATGGTTAGTAAGAAGAACTCGGAGTGGTCAAGTCTATGGAAAATATCCTCCCTTGCCATCTTATAATTGAATTTAAAAAGAAAAACAAACAAATCAAAGGGTCAGTATATAGGCAAAGTTGATTTGCACGAAAATTATTTTTTTATATTTTTTATTTTTGATCACGCACTTAGCAAGTATGCGAAAAAAAAACTAGAGAAGCGACGAAATGGCACCAATTACATATGGTTGCATAAAGTGCTTTTTAGAAATGAATAAAAATTTCTTACATATTTAATTCTTTCTATTTATTTATTTATTCATTTCTTACTTTCCCCCTGAGTTTACGGCGAAACTATATTTTGTTCCTATACAATTTGAGCCTTCACGACGTCGATTTCCTGTGGATCGACGTATCTGAACGTGGAAAAATATTACATTTCAAAATATTTTTTCGCGGACTCCTGGAACATTCTAGAGGATGTGGATCTACTAGACTAGTCAAATTTTCAATTCTATCTTGTAGCTTACGTGCCTTGTGACAGTCGCTAATACAGGGCTCTGAAGAATATATCGTGCAGAATCACCATGGCAACGCGTCAGCTGAATTTGTCAACAAGGAATTAAATGATCAAGACATCTTTCACCAGCAATGTGCCTATATTATATACACCAGTGTTATGTATTAAATCCCTAATTACAGTGATGATCAAAGGGATAAAAAAATTATTCATCATGACCAGCTGTCTCGAAAAACTATATACAATCATCGTGTGTTGTGACACATGATATATAGACTTCGCCGCGTAACCGGTCGATCAAAAAAAAAAACAAGGTCAGGCTAATGTTACAATGGACAGTAGCAATAGTGACGAGGAGGAGTTACAACACTTTTCAGCGTATAGCAAGTTTGATGAGAGTATTGACGTTCGAAATTCCGAGGAAGTCAAAAGCCCTATAAGAAATAAACCCTTAACAATGATGAAAAGTGCCAAGATTATGTCCAACGATGACACAGACGATTTAGACATTAATTCTCCAAGGGGAAAATTAAATTTTCGAAGGTATACATACATATATCGCACTGAATTAATTCTCAAAATTAATTAAACAATATTTTGCAGATTTTCCGACCATGAAAATTCATTTGAAAAGCCTATTCAGCTTGGAGATGATCAATCAGACAGTGAAGAGACTGATGACGATGATATTCAGGGGACAACTGTAAAAAAACAAGTTGAACTTTACAATCCAAAGGATTTTGAAGACTTGGAGGCTACACTGGAAATGAAAGAATTATTTCAAAATATAATGAGGCATGTAAACATATTTTTTACCCTGTTTTTTGACTTATTAAACTCGTAATTATTTTTTTTTGCAGATACGCACCGCAAAAGATAGAATTAAATTACAAGCTGGCACCTTATATTCCGGATTTTATACCAGCAGTTGGTGATATTGACGCATTCATCAAGGTTCCGCGACCTGACGGAGTGGCTGACAAAGTGGGCCTGGTAGTGCTGGACGAGCCATGTGCTAATCAATCCGAGCCAGCCGTGCTGCACCTGCAGCTGCGAAGTCAGAGCAAGAGTGCAGACTCGCGAAAGCAGGCAGTAATAAAGAGAATTGACAATGCAGAAAAAGATCCCAAGTCTATAGACAAGTGGATAGAGGACATGAGCCAACTGCACAGGAGTAAACACCCTCCAGCAGTTCGAATGAGCAGCACCATGCCTGACATCGACGTGCTGATGCAGCAGTGGCCGCCCGAGGTTGAGGACAAACTCAACGAAGCTCAACTGGACCTGTCCAACCTTGACTGTGACCTGCCACAACTGGTGGATATTGTTTGCAACCTTCTGGACATTCCCATCAAACCCGATGCTAGAATAGAGTCGCTACATACTCTTTTTACACTCTACCTGGAAGTCCGAGACCTCAGTGATCGACCATTCTAAGGCAAAAACATTTTTTTACAAAAAATTTAAAGCTACAAGAGACTTTAATCATTGAAGTGTGAATTTTTTAATTGTATATATATACGTCAAAAATGTGTGTTCACTTTATATTGCAGAATTTTTTGTCACAATTGTAAAATAAATTTTAATCCATCACTGTTTATATACATATTGCTTCTATTATACTTACATTGAGTCAAGAATCGCATGATTAAACTTTGAATAAATATTGTTGTATCCAATTGTTCTTTCATTGCATTTCCGTCTAGTATGACGCGTCTGTATTAATCGAATATATGATTCAGAGTCACGTGGCAGCTGCCTAGTGTCGTGTCAGTTGTGCTGACAATCAGCTGTGTGTGTATTGTTGTGTTTCATCATCGGAGAGAGGAATATGGTTCCATGTTGATTTTCTCAGTGCACCATCAAGAGCTGATGCAACAAGCCAAGGATTTACCATGAAATATAGCTCGAAAAATTACAATGACCGACAGTGAATCTAATACGCCAAGTGTTCGAATAAATTCCGAGATAGTTAATGTTAATAATTGTGAAACGCCTGAAATTAATAATACGGACGAAGAAAGATTAGTTGCATCTAGACGACGAAATAATTTTTGGTCCTACTCAACTGATCTCATCAACCTCCGCTTTAGGGTATGATTTTATTTATTTAATAATGTGCAATATCTATTGAGCGCAATAGGAAAAAAAATCTAACCTCCTTTACTCGCGCGTATCTGGTATAGACAAATAATCTACGCATTTGTCTGCTTTCAGAGTCTGTCTAATCGAAATGACACAACATTCCACAATACAATTGGACATCACCCATCAAATCGGTTAAATAATGAAAATTTCCAGCCTGGAAGTACAAATTTTTTATCTGCAAATTATGAGGTATGTTTTAGACAACTCATCATCGAACATCTCACGTGTTTTCCCATGCTAGCAGTCACGTATTTCTTATCGTATCGCTGCTATAATAAATATCATTTTAAATTACATTTTTATTATCACGCAATTCCCCCTAAAACGTGAACTTGATTAATCTACTATATGTATTACATGTATATTTTTATTTTTAGAGCCTGGATTACGATAAATGTGAAAACCATTTGTTGCAAGATGAAGAGAGAAAGAAAGGCTATAAATACGTAGTAAAAAAGGATTTTGCTAGATGGTTTATATTTTTATTAATAGGTATTTTTACTGCATCTCTAGCGTGTTTTGTAAATGTGACTGTAGAAGAATTATCACATTTAAAATACGGAACTTTAAAGCACTGTATCCTTTGCAAAAAAAAAGCTAGATCGAAGTGAATTAATAATATTTTTTCAAGATATTCCTTACATGATAAACTCCAGATGTGGATAGATATGCAACCGAAAACTTTCTCTGGATACCGTGTGTATTGTGGCTACTGTTCAATGCCATTCCAGTCCTCATTGGATCGGTTCTGGTAGCATACGTCGAGCCCGTTGCAGCAGGCAGTGGAATACCTCAAGTAAAATGCTACCTGAATGGCGTTAAAATACCTCGTCTCGTTAGAATACGAACTTTAACGGTAAAAATAATTGGAGTAATATGTACAGTCGTCGGAGGACTTGCTGGAGGCAAGGAGGGTCCCATGATCCACTCTGGAGCAGTGGTAGCCGCAGGAATATCTCAGGGTAAAAGTACAACATTCAAAAAAGACTCGGGATTATTCCGATATTTTCGGGAGGACCATGAAAAACTTGAATTTGTGGCTGGCGGAGCTGCAGCAGGAGTAGCAGCAACTTTTGGAGCTCCCATTGGTAATTTAACTCATTCTATCTACCCTAAATCAATGATACATAGTGATTTATTGTCAACAGGTGGAGTATTATTCAGTATTGAAGAAGGAACAAGTTTTTTTAATCAAAGCCTCACGTGGAGAACATTTTTCGCCAGTATGATATCAACGTTCACACTAAACGTTGCCTTGAGTGCCTACCATGGACATCCTGGAGAGCTGTCTTATCCGGGTTTGTTGGATTTAGGGAAATTTGAAGCTATTCCCTATCAAATCTATGAAATTCCGCTTTTCATGGCTATTGGAACGATTGGAGGTTTGCTTGGGGCTCTGTGGAATTATCTAAATTACAAACTCTGCGTCTTAAGATTAAGATATATTAAAAAAAAATGGATAAAGGTCATCGAGGCCATCTCAGTCGCGATTCTCGCTGCTGTCATGGGCTCCCTTATGATTTATTTCATCAATGACTGCAAAGCTTTGGAGAAAGGCACAACAAAATATCCTGTTCAAATGTTCTGTAAGGACGGAGAATACAATGCAGTGGCTGCTTTATGGTTTCAAACGCCGGAAAGCACAGTTCGTTCACTCTTTCACGATTCAATAGGTTAGTACATTTACCGTTTTCGGCATAGTTTAGTCTCTACGACAGAAATATATTTTATTTACTGCAGGAGCACACAATGACGGGACCCTGGCAATATTTGTCGTCCTCTACTACATCCTGGCTGTCATTACTTTTGGCCTCGCAATGTCCAGTGGTTTGTTTATGCCCTCATTACTCATTGGAGCAGCCTGGGGAAGACTCATCGGCTCAGGACTGACAAGAGTCGCTCCGTCATGCGTAAGAATAATTTTTTTTACTAGTATAAAATGCATTATTATCAGTTCTAAATTCATTTGAATACTTTAGACGTTCTTCGATCCAGGAAAATATGCATTGCTTGGAGCTGCCGCGCAATTGGGTGGAGTTGTAAGGATGACGATAAGCCTAACAGTCATTCTGATCGAAGCAACGCAGGGAATTTCTTTTGGTCTTCCCCTAATAATTGTCCTCATCATGGCGAAATGGGTTGGGGATTTTTTTATCGAGGTAAAATAATAATACTACTGTCGAATTTATTTGCAAGTTATTAAACGCGGTAATTTTTATCAGGGAATATACGATATACACATTCATATGGCCGGAGTTCCCCTCATACCATGGGAAGCCCCGCCGCTATCAAATAACATTTACGTCAGCGAGATTATGAGTCATCCTGTAGTGACGTTAAAAACTACAGAAAATGTGGGACACATTGTGGAATTGTTAAAGTGCGTCAAGTTCAATGGATTCCCGATCGTTGATCCTCCTAGTGGTGATCATGTGAGTAAAATTCCAATGTAAATCTCATTCAAAAGAGAATTTTTCTACTCAAATTCGCATTTTAGGATGAGGTGAATTCATATGGAAAATTCCGAGGGTTAATTCTACGTTCACAGTTAATAGTTCTTCTAGAAAATAAATTATTTAATGAACATGCTGGCTTTTGGGAGAGAAATTTGAGCATAGAGATGTTCCGCGATGAATACCCGAGGTATCCCAGTATTGACAAGATTATTTTGTCTGACGAGGAGAAAACTTATTCCTTGGATTTACGACCTTTTATGAATCCTTCTCCTTATATACTGCAACACGTGAGTACCACGATAAAATTAAGAAAATTAATTGAAGTAGTTGCTAACCAACTTGATTATATTTCAGTCAACGTCACTTCCTCGAGCATTTCGACTATTTAGAGCACTCGGGCTTCGACATTTACCAGTAGTAAATGACACTCATGAAGTAAGTGGAATAAATTTTAATAATTCATTGTAAAAACAAGCCGGCTAATTACGGTAATTTATGGCTTTCAGGTAATTGGAATGATTACGAGGAAGGATGTAGCAAGATATAGAATATGGAGGCATCAAGGCAGGATGGGATTAGATGAGCTCTCGATAACCGACAAATTATAATTTTTAATTTAATATACCGGTTAATTCATTAGATATTTCCTAGCACAATTTTTTTTTTGTAAAAAAAAAATACTTTAAATGAATTTTGGGTCATTGAGGCTACATATTTTAAATATATGTTTTATTATTATTTACGACAGATAAATGAACGCACAAGTATTGGACTGCCAAACTTATAATTATTAAATTTTTACTTTTTATATTATTAATTATTTACAAATAATTCCCAACCCAACCACGACCACAATTTGAAAAATAAATAAACAGGAATAATTGTGAGTAATAAGAAAAAATAATACTCATATGTTGAGATATACATAATCTTTGCACCACTTTGTCGATTGTGAGAATACCAAGTAAATTGTCGATAAAAATTAATCCAATTAATGATTCATTGACTAATCATCAATTAATAATTCCAAGACAACAGCTGTGCGGACAAATGTGAGATATGCAACTGAAAGAATGGAAAAATCTGGAGGATTAAGCATTGACCAATCAATTGCGTGCTTACTATTTTGGGAGTGAATCACCTTGAGAGTGTCTATATGTGCGTACGGAAGAGGCGACAACAGCTATCTCTTTCTAATCTCCAATAACCCAAGTCCTTAGAATTTTTTCGCGAAACTGTACCAGTTGAAAAGAGTGTACGACAAAAAGTCTTACGTGCTGCATCAATTTTTTCCTTCTAATCAACGATCCAATTGTTTGTCCATCTTCATAGATTAACATGAAATATATATTACAACTGTGTTAACTGAGTTTTTCGTCAATATTAAACATTAATAATTCATTAATAACGACTTTATCAACCTTTGTTGTGCCGATTACAAATAATTCGCAATTCTCCGACATTGTCGCTGATATTCATCCGCCATTGTTGTGATTGTGTGGCAATGCTTGTACGCACGCGCATGCTATTATCTGGCGCTAAAATTCAAATGGAATAAATGGACTAAAATGATCAAGAGAAAAAAAAATAAAACTTGCACCCTAAATAATACTATAAAAATTATCTTAATACTGTCTTGAATGAAGACATTACAGAAAAATTGGTGGAAAGAGACGATAGTTGGTGATAAAAATTGGTATATACTGACAAATCGGTGAGATAAATTCAATTATATCATGAATGGACACACTTTATGGAATAATAGAGACAAGGAATCATCATCAAAATCTAGACAACGATCCAATGTAAATGGCGAGAGGAAGAGAAATTCAAGGAAACCAGTGCCAAGACCTCATGAAACTGAGGAAGAGGCTATTTTACGACGATTTCATGATGCCCAAAGAATGGCAAGATTTCGTGCCAAGCGAAAAAAAGCCATTGAGGAGGCTAAAGCTCTCGAGGCTGCTAAACTAACCGAAATTGCCATGATAGCAGAGCTAAAAAGGAGGAATGTAGCTTTTGAAATAACATCACCGGTTATGAATGGTCAACAAACAACGTCTAATCCTGTGCGACCTAAGCAGCAAGAAAGCCCACTGACGGTTTTTGGACAGAGCAAGTATTCCCAATTGTTATCAGTTATTGAAGAACTTGGCAAAGATATCAGACTGACGTATGCAGGAAGCAGAACATCTGCAGAGAGACTGAAAATGAGCATTATCCAAGCTAGAATGCTAGTCAGAGATTGCCTTTTAGAAACGGAAATCAATTCAGGACAATAACGTTTATAATTTCGATTTTTTGTTAAATATATTTCTCAGTTATTTTCTTGATATATATATATATATGTAAATTTAGACTTGTAATATATGTTAAACATTTATCTACGATATACGATATAATATTTGTGCTCCAAAAAGATTAAAAAAATTGTCTGTGACTTGACAAAAATAAATTTTCCAATATCAATTTAATTAATCAAGCGTTTAATTTATAAGAAAAAAAAATTATACGATAAAAAATGTTGTTTTACGATAATAAATAATTTTTTTCAAGCAATTGAAATATGAAATTTACTGATTTTCAATATTTAAAACAGTTTTATACCTAATGGAAAATGGAATAAATCTTAGATATAATTCTGAGATGTCTACCTTAAAAAAAAAAACATACACGCGCATAATATAATCATCCATTTTTGTCGAAGGTTACGTGAAATGAAGTACAAGTACGTGCGTAAAAGAAAAAGATGATGGACAATAGAAATTCCACGTCTCGTGAGACGCGGCGCAACACACACCTGTCTGCCTTGAAGTTGCCTCGGCCGTCTCGCCGTCTACGTCGGGGGTGGCTAAAGGAGGAAGGGGTTATGGTCAATAAACGCGACCACGTCACACGCGCCTATCAGGCCGACCCCGCTTGGCCCCTTAAAGTGGCTCTTCCAAACGAAAATCTTACATGTTGGCCGATATCGCTATTGTGCATCCGAACGGGTAATAAACTCCACTCAACCTCAATAACCTCACGGACAATATCAATCACACAACGCTCAACTCAACGTAGAAATTCATCGCTGAGAAATATTCAACAAAAGCCTCAGCCAGTTTCAATGTGAGTTTCGGTGAATTTACCAAATTACGTCCGCCATTGTTGTGATTGGTGAAGTGTTCTTGGTGTGTGCCGAAAAGGCAACGTTCTTAGTTTATTTGCGCATGCGTTGGTACTGCCACGACTCGTTTCTTCTTCATTCAAATTTTTCAAAAACAAAAGAACTACCTTATCGAATGTTCGTAGAATTTATCAGACCACTGTGCGTTTAATTAAGCAACAACTAGAGTATATTAACGCGCATAATCTCGGGTAACATCAATATCATCATTAAATTGTTCACATTGATCGATGTGCATGGATTTTTTTTCCTCTCTGCCAACAAATAAATTTTATAAGTCGGATTTTACGTGGACCTGCCTGATTGGCTCTATATATCCAACCAAAACAATAGTAATTAAAAAATATCAAGTCACATGACAGTAGATGCTCTCGTTATCATACTTTGTGTAATTAAATCAATTTTATATATTGTTTTTATTTTACTGTTGAATTATTAACCAGATAACCTTAATATTTTACAGTGAATCCAGTTGACAATAGTCTCAAAGTATCTCGAGGAGTTGAAGCAGATAATTATGAGGGAATAAATCAAAAGATCTACGAGAATGCATGGAAAATGACTGGTCGAGTCAAGTCTGGACAACATAATTCAACCTGTGCCACTGTGTTACTAAAATCATCGAGTATCTGTACTGACGAGAGGTAAGAAGTTTATGCAAGACTTTAAGAACGATCGACTAATGTCAGAAACAGCCGAGGAACGTGCTATTAGATTGTACACAGCAGCAGAGAGGATGAAAAACGTGCGAGCAAAGGAAACCGAGGAGCAGGTGGCACTCAGAAGGATGCAGGAAGCTCAGCGAATGGCACGACACAGGGCAAAAAAGAAACGTTGCCTGGATGAGAATCTAGCGAGGGAAATTTCGAAGATTGCTGAATTGTCAAAAATGCCAGATGCAGCGACAATAGCCCAAATGTCAGAGATGAATATAAACAAAATTTCAGCTGAACTGAAGCAGATGATGGAGCGAGGTAAAGTACCGGAGCACATAGTGCAAATGGCCCAGTTGGCCGAGTTCAGCAAGATATCTCAAGATATGGCCCAACGCTATGAAATGGCAAAGATGCAGGAAATGGCAAAAATGTCAGAGCTGGCCAAGATGAATGAAATGGTGAAATTTTCAGAAATGGCCAAGTACAACAATGATCTATCGCAGATGAATGAAATAATGCAAATGTCACAGGCAAAAATAAATGTTCAACGAATGACTGAAATAGCCCAACTAAATGAAATGGTAAAAATGTCAGAAATGGCCAAGTACAACAGTGACATCACGAAGCTAAGTGAAATAGCACAAATGAATGAAATGGCAAAGGAAATAGCCAAGATGAATGAAAAAACAAAAATGAATGACATATTAAAAATGGCAAATATGCAAAATGATATAACAAAAATGCCAGAGTATTCAAAAATGGCTGAAATGGCAAAGCTAACAGAATTAGCAAAATTGAATGAAATAACAATAACAAAATTGAATGATCCTCCTCCACCAAAAATGCAAGAAATTCCACGTATTCCAGAGCCAGTAATTACCGTGCCAAATCCACGGAATCTTCAGAATGTTCAGACAGTTCAGGTCGCCCAAGCAAGTCCCTCAAGTACGATAAATTTTCCTTCAGTTCCGGGTCAAGGAAAATACGCTCAACTCCTTGTGATTATTGAGGAACTCGGTCGGGATATTCGTCTTTCCTATGCTGGAAGTCGTAGTGCAGCTGAACGACTGAAAATGGGCATTCAACATGCACGAATTCTGGTGAGAGAATGTTTGCTAGAAACTGAGCACAATGCGCGACAATGATCTGGCAGTACCTTAGGTCCAAGTAGATTTATAGTTGATTATTTTCACAATAACAACATAGAGTTAACTGGTGCAAAGAGTCTTTCATCAATTGGGCATATATATTTTTTCTTTTAATTGCGTAATTATGACGCCATAATTGATTGGAACCGTGAAACAAGCAACATTGAGCACTGTTGTTGATCATTTGGCAATTAATTTTGGTTGTTGGATAATATAAATAGGGGAAACAAGTTATATTTTTTGCAAAGGGTATAAACTAAGATGTTTAAAAAAAAAATTTCACACTGACTCAATTTACACTGGTAATAGTTTTTAAAAAACTAATTTTATGGGTTTAATAACAAAAACAAAAACAATTGTGTAATCAATAATGATGCAAAAATATATTTTTGGCTCTTATCTACAAGAGATTCATAAAGTGCTTAGTAAAATGTTGGAGGTCAAATTTATTAATTGTTAAACACGGAAAAGTTATTTCAAATTAGTTGTATGAGATGTCAACTATGTGATCTGATTTTTTTAATACAAATTTGAAAAGTGGGAATCTCAATTGAACACTTTTTGTGAATTCTTGCAATTACATTTATAGTCAGAGTAGGATATATATACTATTTTTTAGAAAGTATTTTATCATAATTTTTTTTTTCTCAATGTGTACCCATTTACTGTAACGCCACGGTTGGCCACTTTTTTTTTTTTCTCCCTATATTTTAATTACCTATGATAATAATGACTTGTTCACATTATTAATAATAATAACTATTATCCATGATTTTTTTATATAGAAATATGAGCCTTTTCATAGATTGATGCTGAATAAAGGACCGATTTTCTACAGAATTTTTATTTTATTTAGCAAAAAAAATTTTTATCTGACCTATTTTTACTTTTTAAATTGGGTTATGTACTTTAGCCGTTGAAATCTAGGTTAAGTCAACAAAGAGCGCCCTAACCTGCGTTGTTAGAGCGAAATAACCTGTGTACATACAACTGGCCAGAGTCAAGCCATCATCAAATTTGGAACATTTTGATTGCAAAAAGTTGTGCACCAATCGGGTTTAATTTACGGTAAGTAATAAAAATTGAAAATAAAACTTTAGAATTTATACGAATTTTTTTTTGTTTAGAGGGTTTAGACATATATAATTTCAGGTAACACGTGTGATAATTTCCTTAAACCCATAATAATTAACCAACTAACCAATTATTTAAATAAATTAAAAAATGGATGGAGATAGTACAAAAACCGGTGGCTCTACAATAATAAAAGAGCCTCCAATAATAGTTCCTAATCCAAGGAATTTACAATCATCAGTTCCTCAAGTGACAATAACATCTATACCTGGTCAATCAAAGTACATACAACTGCTCAATGTAATTGAGGAACTTGGCCGAGACATTCGACCAACCTATGCCGGAAGCAGAAGCTCTGCTGAACGGATCAAACGTGGGATTGTTCATGCCCGCATTCTAGTCAGAGAGTGTCTTGTGGAGACTGAACGAAGTGCTCGTCAATAACGAAAAAAAGAAAATGATCAGAAAATTTTTTAGAGCAACCACAACAGGTGCCAAAAACGTCAAAGATTGGTCAAATCAACACCTTGACCGCGAAAAAAAAAGATATATCAACTTTACCTCATAAATATTCAAATGATACTCAAGGTCTGATAATTCTAGTGATTACGAATATACACTAAAGTTAAATTATTGCGGCAGGATTTCGCTTGGAATCCTTAACTACGACTTTACCACGATTCCTGCCAATATTTTTATATAAATCTCACTAACACGCGATAAACTAAAAAATTGTATAAGTTATTTATTATATCACACGTCCGATATATACGAAAATGCCTTGTAATGTCTCATATACGAACTTATTTTCACACGAAATAGTACAAATAATTCATCCAAAACATGTTGCTATGAGTAATGAAGAATTTAAAATATTCCAATCAACTATTTTATAATGAATTTACAAATAAAATGTATAAGTCTATCGAGCAAAAAAAAAAAATATTACGCCTGCATAGAATTAAATAGTTTTATAATACTAAATATCGAGCTCAGGACTTAATGTAGCAGTATTCTAATGATATTGAGTGTGAGTGATTTTTCTTTTTCAAACTTATTAATTTTAAGTAAAGCATCCAAAGATGTGAATAAATAATTACAACGCGTGAGAGTGTCGTGTCGCGTATCATAAATGTACAACAATTAATGTCGAATCGCCTATTCCAATGTGCCGTTAATTTATTGTATTGAAAAATGGAATAAATTCAGTAAAACGTAATCACTGTCTTAAGTGTGAAATCATCAACAATCTCCAATAAATCTCGTTTAATTTGGTACTCTGTTGCAGATTGCCAAGCATTATGAACACACTAGAGGTCTATGACACGGAATTTGCGGCCGATTCAGTCGAATGGTGTCCTATAGCGGGCTTTCATGACTATTTTCTCTGTGGAACTTATCAACTGTGCCAGGAAACATCGCAGAATAACAGTGTAAAACGATTGGGAATTTTATTTCTGTTTCAAGTCACCGAAAATTCCAAATTAAAACTCATACAACGTGTTGAGGTACCTGCGATTTTGGATATAAAATGGGCACACGTAAAATGCTGTGAAAAAATAATTTTTGGCGTGGTAAATTCACTGGGTTATCTACAAATCTGGGAATTTATGACTGAGGATAATACGAGAATTGATTTACTCATTGAGCAAAAAGTTCAGCAGGAAGATGTTCAAAATTTGGCTCTTTCTCTAGACTGGAATAAATTAAATACTCTAAATGAGTCATGTGATGATTTAAAACAATTAAGCATCACGGTCAGTGACTCCAGAGGATATATTTCCTTCTTTTCACTCGATGAAAATAATTTAAGTTTAATAGCATTCCAAAAACCTCATGATTTAGAGGCTTGGATTACTGCATTTGACTATTGGAATCCCAACACGATTTATTCAGGTATCTATCCTTTGAAATACAATTTTGATCGGAAATTGAGAAAATATTTATGTCGCAGGCGCTGACGATTGTAAGCTCAAGGTACTTGACCTGCGATTAGATCTACAAACAGTGGGATGCACTAAAGATCATGAAGCAGGAGTGACGAGTTTGCATTCAAATGCCGCTCGAGAATACTGTCTGGCATCTGGAAGGTATGAATTGAGTAGTATAATTTTTTAAATCGCGGTTCTATCAATGTTATTGCAGTTACGATGACGTAGTACGAATGTGGGACACGAGAAACTTCAAAGAACCCATCTCCAAGACGAATCTTGACGGTGGCATTTGGCGATTGAAGTGGGATCCCTTTTACCACAGATATTTGTTGGCTGCCTGCATGCATAGCGGTTTTAAAGTGGTCGATTGTGACAATATGAATTGTCCAAAGGTAACTGTCGAGTACACGGAACATGAGAGCATTGCCTATGGATGTGACTGGTCGTTTGAATCTCAGTGCAATCTCAAATTGCCCCAGCCACACGACTCGACAGATAAATTGACCCTCATTGCCACCTGCTCTTTTTATGATCACAATTTGAGGCTATCTTCGACAATATTAAACAATAAATCAACTCAATAATATTTTAATAAACAACCGAATTTATCGGTTAGACTTTTAAACATGGAAAGCGTCGTCTCTCGACTTATTTGCTTGAGTAGAAAAAAAGAGATTTTGATGTTAATTCTTATACCTTGAAGTTGAGGTTATGATGTACCCCGACACTGGAACCACTGAATTTTATTGTTTATTCACTAATAACACTAATAATGTTCGTCACATTTCACTCACGAACCGTCGAACAAAGCGTTTATGAACGTTACAAACCGGTGCAGTCCTTAAAATGGCTACCAAATGGGCGTGCGTAGTTCACGTAGAGCTCACGTCATCGTGATGACGCGAGCACACTCGTTGCCTATCAAAAAAAAACTTCGCCGGCAGAGATATAATTTGATTTAGAACCAATAAATACCGTGACTATATGTAGCTGTATAAATAGTGAAGATTACCAGATTATATACTTGACGCAGGTGTATATATTACGGTGGGATAATTAGATAATTTTGAGTTTACTGCGTTGTTTTTTCATACTGTCAACGAGAGCGAACGCAGTCTCTCTCTCTCTCTCCCCCTCTTCCAGACAGCTTAGCGCGAAAATTTAAATGACAGCCCATGTAATTGCAATGAATCTACTGAAACAAATGGACTCAGTTATTTTGGATTAGTGATAAAAAAAATTATTGTAAAAGAATAATTGTGAGAAATATATTGTAAAAAAAAAATTGGGAAGTTTAGCATGTACATATTTCTGTACTGTTATAGAAAAACTTCCAGCAGGAGCAGAAAAAATTCCAAGGATTCAACCAGCTACAAATATACAGTTATATTAATATTCAAGAAAATAATTAATTAATTAAAAAATAATTTAACGGTCCAATGTACCAGGCAGCCAGGTTACCGACAGTCAGTCTCAGTTGTGGCGCCGTCCGCAAGCAAGCGCGGCGATCACATTTCGAGATATCTCTCGCGCTGCAGCTCACGGCGAGTTCGATAAATAGAAATCAGTCGTTCATGGGCATTCATGGGGAGCTGTTTAGTTCAGTTGATTCTATCGTGAAATCTTCAGTATCCAGAGTAGTGAGTGTATAAAGTGTGAGTGCAGTGTGGAATTCGGTGAGTAACATATTATACTTTAATTAAATTAATGCCTCATTGACATTGAACTTGACGGGACAATAGCACAATGCCGACCTGATACAACTTGGGCATAATCACATTCCAGTTGCTAAGATCAGCTGGGTGTTACACGAACTCCTTGACTTTGCAGAGTATGACCCAGAAAACAACTTGGCGAATTGTCCGAGGGGGGAAAAAGCCTAGTACTCTCTCTACCTGCCAAATTCTAACAAATAATACAAAAAACCGCGCGATTTCTGTAAGATCAAGGTTACTATCTAGATATTTCATGCTTCCCTTCAATTTCAATACTTCTCGTGAGTGATTTTTAGTTTCCGTTGTACGTCCAAGTGAAAATCTAATCTTTGACAATAGGAAATAATTCTAACATTCATGAGGAATGAGTTTTGAACGCGGGAAAGAAGACCTGGCAGGTTCTCAGGCTCCCTTCTATGGGGTTTCGAGAGTTTAATTGAGTTTCTCATGCCGCCTAGTATTCTATCAATATTTCCCTCCATTCACCGCTCGTTTATTGATAAAATACATAGCAATAAACGCTGAACTTGTCAGTTTATTCATTTTTCTCGTCTTTTTTTTTCAAGCTGTATCGTTGTGCTCGTTCAAGTCTGTTGCAAAAGTTTCTAATTGAGTTTCACTGCATGTACTACGTCACCTCTCATCAACAGATTCCAGACTCATCTGTCCTATTCTCCATCTCGTGTATCTGCTCGTCTGCACTTGGTGATAGAGGTCCAATATAATATCGCTTAGACAATCATCATCATTCAGATTTTTTAACGCGTTGAGAGACAATTCAAAGTGTTGGACTCGTGGCCAAAAAAAAACATGTCCAGCGAGACCTGAAGCTCAATCACACATGGATAATATTCATCTCCTCTAATATGTACTACACTTATTGCAGCAGTATACATAATGTTAATGTAAATATAAACGAGGAGGAGAGAAAAAAATTTTTTTTAGCATAATAATGATCCTCATGAATTGTGAGGATTTGTCAAGATTATGAAGAAAAAAAATTTTATTCACTCGTTACAGTCTTGTCGCGTCTCTTGACGGATATTATTACCTTGAAGGCACTTTGTTTAGTGTGGGTTTTCATCTCGGATTACATTGACCCGTTCTGTAACCGCGGAAGGCGAATGACGACGCTTTATGTTTCTTTGTTGTATTCCCTTCCGCCTGTCTAATTCATCTGAAATACATATACACATGTGTACAATACATATCGCATTAATTTCTTCTCGCATAAATTAAATTCTCGACGTGTTTAATGCAGTTTTTTTTCTATCATTACGCGGAATTCTCAAGATTAATTCGTCATTAGACGTGTTCAACTGTTTATTTCTACGCTTAATTGAGACGTTGTGTGTGTGCGTTTAGCATCGGAGTCTCTGGTATCATTTTAAAAGTTGATATGTGCCATCCTGTGACAGCTGGCAATATTTTTCCGAGGATAAATAAAAAGAGAGGAAAAAAATGGACCAAAATATGTATGAGTGAGGAGGAGAAAATAATTACTATAGAGACATTCTGCTGCTGTGAAGCTTCCCACATTGTTTTCTTAATTTTATTTGCATTCTAAAGCGAAATATAGACAAATAGTTATTGTGGAAAATTAATTGAGGTGGATTATACTTTTTATCTATATTTGTTGGCTCGTTACAGTTTGTATCTTAATCGCGGACCTTTTAATCACAGTCTTTAAATCGATTTATACGTCCCGGTGGAATGAAAATTAATCTACCGAGGTGCTTTCTCAGGATTTCGTTAATGTGTGGTGATTACACGTCTCTTCCGGCGGTGCACTGAAAAGAAAATGCTTCCAAGCAGTGTGTCATCACGTAATCAGGACGTAAAACCTGCCTTTTTTGCCCGTACATTCATTATTCAAACACCCAAGGAGTTTCTTTTTGGAATTAATTTTTTTTCAGGTAGATGGAAGTAGTGTTTTTTTTTTTCACTATAATAAAATTAGTGTTTTGAAAGAGCTGATGGTGATGTTGTTTGAAAAATATGATGAATAATCATTTAAATTGTGGGCAAAATCACTAAAAATAGTCGAGTAATTTATACTGAACTACACACACACTAGCTAGTCATCAGGTCAATCGATCTCGTGAGCTCGTGCCAGTTTTATCGAGTTGAATGCTGAATCTCGTTCATGATTTATGTCAGATCTCTGTATCTGATTATTAATATACACGTATGTTGCATTATACACCCGGTGCAATGTTCTAAATAATTTTTTTTTCAATCAAGTTTTTGAAACAAAAAAAAATACTTAAGGAGAAATAAATATTTTCTGCTGGCTTAATTTTAGTAAATTTATCATGGCATTAGAAATACGTTTTATTTCGTAAAGTATACTTCATTCTTTTAAAGTGTGGATAAGTAAGAAGTAGGTCTCGCTTGAAATATATAGATTGAAACAAAGCTCGAACTCTACTAGTACACGGGCTTCTTCGAGGTGTTCTCCTCTCTGTGCTCGTCGCGTCATCGCCAGATTGATATATCGCAGTAGAGGCACGTGGTTCAAAGAATAATATCATGTAACTGGGCCACTTGGTGCATCATTTATGACCGTAGCTGTTTTAATTATTCGCCCAATTTGTCGCTTGACAAATCCTGGCTAAGTAAAACAGCAAACGAGTGAATTCATTAGTTGGTTTACAGCTTCATAAAAGTGCCAAGTAGACTGGAACAAAAAAAAAATCAACGCTTTACTACCCACTGAAAACCAATTGGAAAATATAGGTAACTACAACTTGCAAGTTTACTCAACTTTTCTCAGATGTATTGACATTTTGTCAATATTAAAAAACTTTCAAAACAAATAAATTTTTTTTTATACTTATCCATCGCTAAATGAAAGATTTAGATGATGTAAAAAAAATTAGTTTTTGAATTTTATAGCAGACTATGTGGGAAATCATGTTTAAAAGTTTCTTCATGTACTACAAGTATATGTCGAGAAAACTCGTTCATTAAGATTTACTGATTAAAGCTGTAAATTTTCGAAAATTATCCGGAAGACATGTGCTGACATGGTATTATATGAAGATGCAGTAAAATGCAGGGATGCTTTTAGTACATGAAGGTGAAATATACTAGTTAATTACCTGACAAGATACACGATACATTAGGCACTTGAAAAAGTTTTACCATTACATCAGTATAAATCTCAATTTCAACCATTTCTCCCTTGGGCACTGCGCGGCGTTAATTAGACATCATGATAATCGAATTATAACTTAAAGTTGGTTTTATACCGTGAATCTCGGCTGGCAATAGCTGTTTAAGTGATTCCCCCTCAAGTTATTTCCAACTTGACGTGTGATTCAGCATGAAAAGCATGATGCAGATTTGGATTCACTTATTTAAGCATCAGAGGCCAGACTGCCAGCAGACATTTTCATCAAGCAGCATGGCCAATGAACTTTCTGGGCATTAGCTTGAAGGTGCACGTTGCAGCCCATCTGGTGCTCTTTATGGTCAACACGTGAGTGCCCATCAGACTGTGATCATCGGACTGCATGAGTGATATTACGCCAAGGGAGAGTGACCAGCTGCAATCAATACACTGTCCGTGACTGAGCAGTGACAATGCTGTGAACCAGGTTATGAAGAGTATCATTTACCCTTTTACACTCTCGATCGTCCATTTCAAGTCTATAAAAAAAAAAAACATCAAATTCTACAGAGAGATTAATGACCATTTTGAAGCCGGTAAAAGTGTTGGATAATAAAAAAAAATACTTGCTGACGTTTTATCAGTTTGACAATAAAAAAAAATTGATGGCAACCGAGATGATCCATTGGAAAAAAAGATTGATTGAGTTTGCGAATTGAAAAATGCATTATCTCAGATTTTTCCGCGGTTTTGTCATTATTCAGTCGTTGACGTCATGACTTTTCTCTGGGACAAAGCCAAAGTATGCGAGTTCTTTTAAAATGTCAGAGAGTACCGGGCAAGAGATGAAAACACACTTTATTGGAACCATGTGACCTGATTTACCCTCATTCTTAGCCAGCAATATCCCTCATCTCTCGCTCACATCGATATATACCGAGAGTTAGATTAGTTGGATATTATCGAGTTATCAATATTTATAAACGTTTTGTCTTAGATATTAAATTTTTTCTTATTTTTTTCATACTTCACTGATGTTTCTGTTGTCTGGAAGCTAATGAAAAGAAGCTTTTTATACGATAATAAAATAGAGAAAGGATATATGAAAATAAAAATGAGCAAACACAAAAGCCTGTGACTGAGCCGGGTCTCTGCTCAAGCAATCTTTTTGACTTTCAAGTCCTGCACTTATGGATATGTAGACTTAAGCACACACGTATGTGTCTCCTTGGAGAAATGCTATTAAATTGAGTGATGATACCGAAGGGGAAAAGATATCCTAACCTTACACTTGGTCACGTTTCTCCACTTTTTCCCTTGCTGATCAGCTTGCCCAGCATCAAGAGAGAGAACCTCTCGTCGCTCAATGATTCACCACTGACAGTGTCGAGAATTTCATTAAAGAAGTAAAATTTATACATTATCATACTTGACGTACCTTTTGATTATAAACTGCACGAGATTCACGGCTTTCTCTTTCTCTCTGCCAAGCCTTTTTTTCGCGGTGTCACTTTTGTGATGTTTACAGGGGTGTTGTCAGGAAAGTATAGGCAGCCAGGCAATTTTTCCAATCGTTTAAACACGTCCAACTGACTTCACCTTTAACGGGTGTGGTGACGAGGGTGACGAGTGAATAAAAGAGCGTTGGACGACAAGCGTTTAGATGGAAAAAAGCTCGTTCGGGGTTGGCATGAGGTAGAAAACTGGCAGAATAAGGGTTAGAAACAAAGGGCGTGCTCTCAGATAGTTTTTTAGAAAGCTTTTGAGTCGAATCAGAATCAGATTCTCCGAGTTTATACATAAATTGCTTCACTGGCTTTTTAAGGTAAAGTTATATTGAATTTAAATTAAAGGAAGAAAAATTCAATACGTAGAAAATTTAATCAATTTAAAAGTCAATGTCATCCGATTCTATTTAATTAAACAAAAGCTTTTAATCAAATAGATAGACTTGTATTTTATTATTTATAATTTGGTTAATTTAAATCAGCTAATTGAATTTTTATATGTAAATAAGAATATCGAATTCTATTAAAGTAACTCAACACTAATATAAATAAATCTCAGTCATGAATGATTTGCTTTTATTCCCATGTGTAAAAGGCTGTACTGACCAGATTGATAGACGGAATGTTGGATGATTACATTGGCTTTTGATTGTGTTGAGTGGATGTTGATTTATTATTCCAATACAGCTTCTCCTGGCCGTAGTGACAGCGAATTGTGGCACCTTAATCCCTCGCAGTATCTGTATAGGCCAGTGCAATGAATTTAACGCAGCTTCCGTTGGATAGTTTTGGTTAGCTTCTTTTGCGGTTGACCCAGATCAAACCGCAACAAGAATTAACCTTGCTGGATGACTGCAAGCTGCTCCTACTCGACCTATGCTAGGTAATTACTGTTTGTACGAATCATCAATCGCATACCACGAAAAGCGACGATTCACATCAGTTTATATCCAGTCGACTGAGGAAATTAAGGTTTAATGGAGAGAAGTAAATTGCTTTTCCTTATTTTGTTTATACGTTATCTAATTCGTCCAGTGCGCATGTTCTGGATATGTTGTCTAGCCCTGGATAACTGTTGACCTACTTTAGAAGGAAGCATCTTCAATGTGTAAATTCAATAGTTGTTTTTAGATGTTAGGTACAATCTAATGGAATACATTTATCGTTGAATGTTCAATTTCAATTTTACAGGGAATTTCATTTTATTTTCTTCTCAAGTCTAGCTTCAAATAATGTTCTATTCATATTGAATTATTTTAAATCTCACAATATGTTACAGAATAGCTGTTGGCGGTAAATCATTTCAATTACACCACTGATGGATTTGAGATTTTATGCTTGAAGAAATCTATAAAACTCTTCTCTATACTTAGCAAAGTTGTCCCGATTTTTTCCATCCTCGCAAGTCCATTTTTATATCTTCGTATTGCGCTTTCAATCTTCAATATTCTCTTCCACAGATATTTCCTATACTTTTTTTCTTCGTGTTTTATTTTTTTTTTTTTACTTATGCGGATATTTCTTCTCTCCAGAGACGTATATATTTCTGTCATATACACTCTTCTCCAGCACGTATCATGAGGAGCACAAGGGCTATGACAAATACCCAAGCTTATATAACTGGCACAGTGCGGACCCATTGAAGAAAAAAAAAGAAAAAAAAATTCCCTTCGCGTCGTGGTAACCTGGAAGCCTCATTCGCATTTCTTTCCACCTTCCATTTGAGCTATATCTCCAAGCTTCCTCGCCCTGTTGCTTTTTGTTCCGGGCATAATAATGCATAATGTGGAACGTGCTCTGGATGACTATTTTTGGATGAACACCTGAGGCTTTGTAGTAGATTTAGATAGGTCCTAATAGTCTACAGCCTCGACAACCGATTAAGCAGGCCTAAAAACCAAGAATTTTGGTGTGATTTTAGTGAATACAATAAATAACGAGAAATTTACTTCCATTCCGGCTACCGAATGGCATTTTTTGCATCGGTAAAGGCGTCTCAGCAATCATGAGATCAATGGTACTCTGCTTAAAACACTGAGACAGGCTTTGATCGTGCTGATAATTCTGCTCAAGTGATGATTGCATATTTCTCTCATACCAAACACTTTGTAAACTATCCAATACACATATTAATCGCACTTATAATCATCTCTTTTCATCATAAAATTGAAATTTAATGGTAAAATAATTTTAATTTTTTTGTTTTTTTATATTTTCTGATAAAATAAAATTATTTTATAAATTACACTGAACATCAATGGGTTCAAGGGCCATTCACCGTAACTTGTTGACCCAATATACGCTCAAAGAGATAACTAGGTTTCAATATCCGGTGTTTATGTGTATTTTATGACAATGGGAAGTACATTGAATTACTCAAGTTGTCAACGATGTTCAATTGAACTTCTATTTTCTCTTCAATCCACAAGACTGATGAGATATATAAGACATATATCCCATTTCTCATGTCTTCAAGTATTGTCTGACTCTCTGTGTGCCATATACAACTTTGGTAAAGTGATAACTCGTTGCTTTGGGCGATGTACAATGCTCTCGAGCATATTGCTGTGTGTCATACCAGGAATTTCATACTAGACGGAAGGTGCATTCCTGCACTGACAGTGCATCCAACAACTTTGATCTTCCAATGCGTGGCCAATGTAAATAATGAGTCTTTCAACTATAATTAATCCTCAATGTCTTCACTAAATACCGTGGATACCTCGCTATTGTCTTTTGGCGCGATGCTTGATAAGCAATCAGGGACAATCCAGTGTTAATGTTGAATAACCTGTGCTACTGATGTGAAGAATCATCTTCCCCTCTCTGGACACTATGAGAAAAGGTGAAGTACTTGTTGATTTGACTAGGAAATAGTTTTGCATATCAGGAACGTTCATCATGCGAGATCACGGTGAGCATAAAGCCGTCTGGGCCATCTTGTCAGACGTGTTGTGTCCGTGAATGCCCTCCATTCATCCCTGTTCTACCTGATGTTAGTTTAAACCCGGTCTAATCGTCATCAAGGGACGTGTACACAGTTAATAGTGACCGTATAACACTGCTTCAGTCTCTCGACAGAGAATCACTAACCTCTCTTTTTATGTTTTCCTCTGTACTGGCGTTATACGAACGTTGACCTGGCTAACACATAACTGCCAAATGATTCTTTATTGTGAGTCAGGCAAAATTGTGTCGATCTCTAGAATTATATTTTTTATTTATAGCTAAAGTCGATTTATTGGAATTTTTTAAATTTATTTTTATGTCTCGTCCATCGTCTATACCTGACTCAGATTTACGCCAAACGTTTATCAAACTGGTATATTGTAATTGATGCTTTGGAAATTTTACTGGACATTTACAAATTATCAGAACTTGACAAACAGGATTAGGGTGGAGTAGAAAAGTCGTTGGATTATATTTATAGATCAATGATTGCTTGATTACACCTTTAGTTAATATAGCTTGAATTTATAATGATCGTTTGGACACTTTAGGTGTGTTTGGGATGAGGAAAAAATTATTTTAATGACAAGAAAATTTAAAAAATTTATTTTTTAACCGAAGAATTTATTAAAAATTTATCTTAGCATCATTTTTTATTGAAATTACGACAAAATTTTTTCTCTTTAACGTGCATAATTACTGTCTTATCTGTCGAATAAGATAAATAGAAAAATTACGAGTAGACTTGCTCGTTTACCTAATAACCCTGCCGTTCGTACTATAAGCAAGTAGCACGCAACCGATCGATTAACAACTAGCGTTAAATAATAAAATAAATAATACAAACTGAAAAAAAATGTGACAGCAGAGGAAAATCTTGTTTGGTTCGTCATCAACACAATCTGTTATTACAGTTTCAATTTTTTCATTCTGCACGGTATCATCATTTCTCTCGTCACGAGATATTTACTTCTTTTTAAGTATTTCCCAGTCGTTGATGCGCCACAAACCTCTGGGAAATCATCATAAATTGTTCGATTCCATGATAAACTAAGTTAAAAAAAATTACTTCGTTCCTGAGCATCAATCACTTTTTGAAAAGCCCATATAGTTTAGCTTTTATAAATTAATTAACATGATGAGCAATTTTCTCCATAAATCGATATTTCCGGGCAGTTGCATAGATTATTAAATGATAACGCAGCATTTGTTGGTATAATTTACAAATTAAAAAAATGTTTAAGTTTTCAATGATTATAAATAAAATTAAAAATATAACTATATGCAAAAAGCGACAAGATCGAAATTAGGGCAATTTTTGTAAAAAAAAAAAAAAAAAGTTTGCTCGAAGAATTCAGGGTATAGGTTGCTTAGTGGTTGCTTTAGCTCGCACTGTCCATTGTTTATTCCATTTCTATTTCCAGCACAGTACCTTGTATTTATTTGTGTGACAATGCAACTTCTTTATTTGACACTGCACTAAAACCTCTGGCAAACTTGTAAAATAAGTTATTAAGTCATTGTTTAAACAGTCACAATCCGGTGTCTAAAACACCCGCGCATTATTTTAGGATCATATTGTCGAGAGAAAATATAATTAACCCTAAAACTCTCGTGAGAAAAGAGAAAATCTCTCAAATCCCAAATATTATTTGTCTCCGCAGTCTGCAGTAATTTCAAATTTCACTTGTTCTAGTTTGAAAACTGCTGCAGAAAATTTGACACTGGATTTTTCGGTCACATCTGCACTTTCCAAAAATTGCTCGATCAATGACTACTGGCTATCACACTTGGATAGAATGCGACTATAAGATACCTGATGTGAGACGACTACTCCTACTTCACCTGCACAACCTAAAAATTTTATCTTTATCTCGGATGACCTCATGCTGTTATAAATTTTGTGGGAAATCGATAGTCTATCGTTGGCTTTTACTGACAGTCAACGTGCCATGGAATTCAACAGCGGGAGATTTTCTGATGCGCATTCTACCATATGTTTTTTTCGTCTTTACAATACAGTAGTTAACATCAACGCGTGAATTAAATACTCAAGTACAAGCTTTCAAAGACATTTTTCTTTTTGATTACTATTATCGATTGAAATATAAGCAAATAATTTTTTTAGCAAAAAGTAATAACGTGTCTGATGGACGTACAGTAATAAGTGCAAAATGTCCGGATGTCCACGTCACATCTAGATGAACTCTGCTAGACATCTGGCGTGTGCGTGTATACGTCGACAGTTTAAAATTCATGCTTATATACGACGTATTATCGTCATATCACTCAAGTCCCACCATCATCCAATCTATGTTTCACCGCTAATTGACCGTCAAGCGACGCTGTTGGTGTTTGCTCAGCTCTGCCCTACGTATATATGTTCTCATGTCAGAGACTAAAATGTCCATCCTCTGACAAGTGATTGAAGTATCGCGTTCATTCCAAAAGCACTCTTGAATTAAAATCTCTTCCAAAAATATTCATCATTCTGTGTGATGAAAAATTTTATTGCTCTAGCTTTAAAGCACTCTTTATGACTGCCTCAGCTGCAGAATGCCTGTACATTTAACTTGGACTACTCTCGAGTGTTGCTAAAATTATTACACTATTAAATCTTGAATCATTTATTGAAATACCAGGCTCTTATATTTATCTAGGAACTTTGAATAATCGATAGAGCAGTTTATTAAATCTTATAATTCTTTATGTATTTCCCCAGATCCAAATACATCCGGACAGTGGTCTGTGAATGTCTATATATATTAATAATTGGAACAATGTATTTCAATTATTGATCGTCGCGTGTCTGTCAAAGGTGATAAAGTCATTATCTAACAGTCAAGTGATTAAATTCATTTTGTATTTATCGTTGCATCGTAACGAATACGTGCCAGACAATATTCTAGGTCTATTAATATATACCTACGTCATTTTGAGCGTTCACCCAGGACCACAAGACTCATTGTGCAGCTCTGTAGGCGTGCAGAGATGGTTGACCTATTTTCTTCCTTTTTTTTTAATAATAATTTTCCTGACCCGCCTTTGAGTCGTTGCCAGAATATTTTTCTCTACTCTAGTCTTGTCTATCGAGGGTAGAGACGGTTGGTAGGCTCGTAATTAAATTTCTCGGAATGTTTGTTAAAAAATATAAGGAAATAACGTATTTTCTCCAGTCTGCCAATTCACCATCAATCAGCTTCCAAGACAGACGAGGTACTGATGTAGAATTTGTTGGGAGAGATAGTATAAAGTAGAATAATAGAATATCCAGAGTCCGTAATGCCTCAGTGGAGCTGCAAGGGGAATGTCAAGTTCGTTGATTGCTCGGATAACGCTCTAATGCGATCGTTGAAACTCGGCATGTACCATAGCACTCGAGACTGCAGTCGATATCTCTTGAAACGACAATGGGAGTATACATATATAGGGAGATAGGCAGAAAATCGAGCAATACAACTACCTGCATGATGGTATTCAAGCGGATTTACGTTTGCCCATCAGCACTCGACTCTGTGTTAAAGCCTAATTCGCATTTCTGTCTGTGCAGGGCGACATGGTAAATGGTGGTGACAAGCGGCAGCATGGTGTATGAAGAGATTGTGGGAGTTCGGGGTAGCTGACCCCAACCCCCGCGCACCCTATTTACGCGCGAGATGCCCCACAACCTCAACTCAACGTCCGCCAACTCCGCCACTGCTGGGCCTAATCATCAGGCTTATCCGCCACCTCAGCCTTACCATCACATCAGCGGCGATGGACTGAAAGATATTCAGCCTGAAGTTTGTTTCTTGATGCATAATATTTCATCACTAATGCCAAAATGGCTATTGTTTTGGGAAAAAAAAAAAAAAAAATTTTTTTCATCAAATATTTGAAGGGGTCTATGCCATGAAAATCTCACTTTTTTTGTTTTTTGTCAATAAGTCGGTAACTAAGCGAGATATCGTAAAATATCATAGGAGTTAAATGATAGGAAATTAAATTTTCTATAACAAATGTTAAGTAACTTTTCTGAATATTTTGCTTCGTTTTTGAGATATTTTGGAAAATCTAAATTTTCAAAAAACCGAAATATCTCAAAAACTAACAGAGATATCAAAAAATTGTTTCAACATTTTTTGTAGATAATTCAATGCTGAATCATTTGTCTATAATGACATTTTTCATTATCTCACGTAGTTAACGAGTTATCGCTCAAAAATGAAAAAAAAATCACGAAAATGGTCCGATTTTCAAGGTACACCTCTTGAAAATTTTTACAAAAAAAAAAATTTTTTTTATTTTAATCAAAGATTTCATAACTCAATTTAGGATCTCTTAAATATTCTTTTAAAAATATTATTGTTATTTTTAGTAGATTTTTTGATGAATCTTACGATGAAATAAGAATATATTATGTGCTCTTCTGGCATTGGTGGGGTGATATGATTGCCTGGATGTTTCTTTTAAGATTATTTATTTTTAAAATTATTTCCATGGGATAGAAAGAACCGGTGGAGTTTGATACTAGCCATCTGCGAGGTGCACCAGCCGAGGTAGGAGCTCTGGTGCACAATATCAAAGAAGTGGCCCAACAATTCCTGTATCACTGGAAGACCTTTCCAATTGTCTTGCCGCCGCCTTTAACAACTTGTACCGATGGCGAGGACACACTTATCCGCAAGAAGCACCATCTTAGGGACCTATTCATTGCTCCGAGCTTCGATGAGTTGGATGCAGTTGCAGTCGATAGCAAAGGCGAGCCTCGAAGGCTCACAAATAAACAACTCGAAAGCATCCGAGAGAGAGGGTGAGTAGTTTCACGATTTTTTTCAATCACACTTTTATCTAACTCTTGATATGTAGAAGTACTTTTACCGAGTTTTGCTAGCAAACATAATAGCTAGACGATACTACTATGTGTAGAAGCATATTACCTAAATAGATATAGAATTTAGATCATTCATACATATGCTAATTATGTTACTTTAATGTAATTCAACAGTCTGAAATTTCAATCATAAACCCAGAAGCTGTAATTTCCATGAATCGCGAAGAAAAAAATTTTTTTAAATACATTCAACGACAATAATCAATACAAAAACCAATTATTTTTTTTTGGTCAAACTTATTGTATTACCTGATTTGATTGTTCACGATTTTTGTAAAGCTTGCACAAGGATAAGTATGGAAAGCCGAAGAAGCTAAATGCCATTCAGTTGGAGAGCATTAGGAGATGTGGGTACGTCACAATAATCCCGACACTCCAGTTGTTTAATATTAATAATAATAATAATATTAATAACCATAAACTGGAATTAATGTAAATATTTTTTTTGTATATAAATTGATAATGTCACCTGATATTTGATAAAAGGCCTCAATTGTCATCTATTAATAATTTAAAAACTTTTGTTTTAATTGAAACATTTTATATTCGTGGTGAATATTTTTTTTTATCAAGTTTTCTGCATAATATATACTTGGATGTTTTCACATTACGCATGGTTTTTTTTTAATGTAAATACACAAAGCTGTGATTATTACGCAAATTCGCTAAAAAAAAATAAGGTGTTGGTTCTAATTTGAAAATAGCATCAATTGTGAACTATTCCACTCTTATAACTAGAAGTAGAATCACGAGAGCGTAGAATACACGCCCATAAAAAAATTTATATATATGCAAATGTATTTATTCAGATAATAATGTAATACTTCGATGAAAAAAATGCGTCCGTTTAGTAGAGCTTTGTAAATCTAGCCTCATTACTTGAGTTTATTTGTCATGAATACTCATATACGTGTGGCCGCAAATATTTACTTTTGCTCTGCAATCTAATAATCACAAAAGAAAAAATGCACTTTATAAAAATCACATATTATCACGGGGACAACAGCAGGTTTGCCAGGGTTGCATAATGCATTGTTATTAAGGTGAATTATTAATATTTTCAGAGAGTTTGAGGTAGATTCAATAAATTTCGCCGGTCAAACGCATCGATGGAGACTCAGTGGATTGTTGCAGAGAGGAAGAGATAGGCGACGTGAGACGCTGCTAAAGGACTTGGCTCTAGCCACGAGATTCCTCGTGGTCACGGCCAGGGCCAGACTCATTTCACACTGCTTCAGCGTTTCTCAAGCTCTAAAGGCACTCTTAACCGGTCTTTTGAGACTTCTCGGTCAGTATTCAAACCTGCGAATGTAATTTTTGAAATTTCTCTGTCTACTATAAACTAATATTTCCGGAAATTCTGATAAATTTAACTTTTTTTGATTGCAGATATAATAATTGGAGTACCATCTCTTCAAGCGCAAAATTTAGATGGAAAAATCAGGGAGGAGCGATGTCGTTATCTCGTTGCCGAGCTGGTTTGTCGAGTAAGTAGATGATTTTCAATTTTCACGTAAAAATCTTGTCAAGAGTTTTGAACCATTTGTGGCATTCTAATAACTAAACTTTAAAGTAAAAGTAATTTAAATGATTTAATAATTTTGCTTTAATATCGGGAAAAGTTTAAAGTTTAGAAATACAAGTTCGTTAATGAAATGTTGATTTTTTTTTTGGCAGCCGGAGTACGACGATTCGTTGGAATTACTCTGTGGCTTCGTGCGCAAGCAGTTGCGACGAGCAACGATGGAAAAATTCGAGGTAGAACGAGAGTCCTCCCAACTACTTCCAGTGCCTGTGCCCTTCGTATTTGGCACTCCTGCTGGCACGGCCGTAGATTTGCGTCTGTTTAGTCGAGACATCATTAGAAAGGCTCTGCCAACTTTGATCACAATATTGGAGAGAGAAACTCGCGGATGGTTTTTGCATTTTAGAGAGCGTCTAATATCAGAATTGAGAGCACAGAAGAAGCCAGATGAGGAAATAGAACGGGTAAAGTTAATTGTCCAAGTCCTGTTATAAGAAGAACCTTAAAATGTATTAAACATTTCATGGGATTTTAGCAAGTCAACGAAGCAGTGATGCGTGAATATCTGCAGCGAGTATATTCGAGCATACTCTCTCACCCGGATATCCTGGCATTGGGCGATGGCATAGCGCAGCTTTTGGTCCAACAGGCACAATCTGTAGTTTTGATGCATCGAGCCGTTGAGAATGTCCAGCGAAAGTTGACTCAAACGAAGGAATCTCTGCGCCAGCGGATGGCAAACGAGCATCCGGTCCTCTCACGAATAGGACCGTGGATGCGTGACAGAATGCGCGAAGCTGAGGCTAACTTTATTGAGGACTGCGAGTGGAGTGCTCATGAAGAGGCTTTGTCACTTTGTAGTTTACAAAACTTACAACAGACTGTGTATTTTCTCAACCGTGACTTGACATTTATGAGAGAAGTAAGTAATTCTACTAACAACGTTACAGAAAAAACGTATTTATTTGCTTGAGCGAACAATTCGTGTAACTAATGCATAAAAAATAACTATTTAAGATCGTTGAGGTAAATAATTCATATATTTATACGATAAATGTTATTGTTTCAGAGAGAACCAGTATTATTGAAAGAGCTTCGTAAAGTAAAAACCCCAACGAGAAACTTCCAGTGGCCTACGCAAATTTGGCTACCGAGAAATTGGATTGTAAGACGTAGCTTCCAAGGTATTTCCGAGATCATTCCAACAGTTTTAAGCAACACACCAACATCAATAACAACCCCGAGAGCCGATCCAAGTCAGCCAGTGTTTCTTGTGGAGCGTGAGATTGTCCACACAACAACAACACGTTGGCCAATGTGGCGCTGGATAAATTTTATCGCTCGCACGTGGTGCTGGACATGGAACGCAATGTTTCTATTTGGTGTTGCAGTGCCCTGGTGCAGTCGAGTATCACTGCGAGCTCTTTTACTTGTAGAACCGTTTACTCCAGATTTGGAATTGAGCCAGTTGAATGGCACACTGTTTCCGCGCAAGTCATCACAAACTCCAACGCTTTGCTCGAGACTTATAGCACTTTGGCGACACATCAGCAAAAGCCGGACACACTTTGAGACTGAGCCCGACACGGGATTTATTGGCAAAGGACTGACAAGGCACATCAACCGAATGTGGAATTATGGCTTCAAAGGACTTCTTGGGACCCTTGCAATTCTCTTTGTCTTTCCTATAATCTGCATTATTGCGAGCCTCAGCTCGCTTGCCATTGCAGTCTCGGCTTTTTTATGGATGCCCCTAGTGACCCTGACATTACACGCTTTCATGGCTTTAATGATGGATCTCGACAGTCCTGAGACAAGTCGAAATCGATATTTCGTCGTGATGGAGGCATTATTGTGGAATATTGGTGTGCAGGGCTGCTTGCAACCTATAGCAGCTCTAATAGTCGCCATATGCATCTGTCCTGTCATTGCATTTTTCATTCTTACGATTGCCGTGCTACGATACTGGACGCGAGTCATGTGGGATACAGCCATGTTCCATTTAGTTATAAAAAATCGTGGACGTGTGCCAGCTAGTGACAGTTTTGTCGTAAAACGAATAGCAGGACCGGGTTTGGCGTCAGACTACTACTATCAAATCAGGCCAGAGCAGGCGTTAGCGGCCTTTGAGGCAAAGTTAGAGCTCGATGAACTTTTGGCCTTCCAACAGGAAACAGAACGCTTAATAACACAACCGCAACGTGACTTTACTCAGTTCGTCGAGGCGTGTTTTAGTCCATTCGCCACAAGCTTGTCAAAAACGCGTGATCCATATAAATCACTGGAGAAGGAAGCTCGAGATTTGGTCGGAGTACTGCACGAAAAATTAGATCGTCGTCGAAAAGATTTACAAACTGGTCTCGGTGTGGCTGTGAGAGGAAAAATAAAATTGACTACTTTCGATTTGAAAATTGTTATTCAGCAGGCGGCACTGATGCTCGAGCGCCTGTATCCCTCGCACGTATTTGCACGTCTCAACGGCAGTGAAGACGACTTTTGGGAGAGTAAAGGTCTGGGTGTAGGGGATTGGGCAGGTCTAGCGGGACTCATGTACGCGGATATTTTTAGTCTGGACTTTCTACAGCCCCTCGACGATACTGACACTAAATTCAAACTGGAACCACACCCCGGTGTGGATTTGAGTCGCTACACGGAGATGGTTCACAGCACAGAACTCGGGGGAGTCAATGGCCCGGATTTACTTGGTGCCATTTACGCACCACGTGGTAATATCCAAGTTCACAGTCCGTATCTCGAAGTATCAGCGTTCAATCCACGCGCAAAACAGCCGAGTAACAGTAAAAAGTCGGAAAAACGCTGCGACACAGTTCTCCTGACCGCAGCCAGATCAAGATCTCGAACCATATCAGGCACTGCAACGAGTGAGGGACGCTGGCAACCCTGGAAACGTGGAATGCGACCCTACAGTGCCGAGAAATTGGTCATTCCTCTGCCGATTCCTCATCCTGCTCACATTGCCGTGACAATTCACAACCGAGATTCGGAAGATCCGATTCCGCTGGATTCCGAGCTTTGTCAAAATATTCTTCGAGCGATTGAAGAGTCACCCGGTGAAATGGCAATCGAGAGCGTAAATCGCTATCGCGGCGGTGGTGGCGGTGGCGACTCTAGCTTCGACTCGGTCGCTTCGCAGTCCTCAGTTTCACTGGAGGCTGGCCTAGACAAAGACAACGACATTGAAGAGACTGTTAACAATGACAAGGAGGGAGAAACGTATCATTGGACACTGTCAAACTGGGGCGGTGGTATGGCTCGGCGTAGAAATAATTCGGGCTCGATTAAAGTCGATCTCGCGTCGCCCGAAGATGTTACACTTGATACAGATACAAGCCGAGTGATCTTCAGCACATATGGCACGACTGTTTAAACCTCTTTTTCTCCGAACAAGAATAATTGTTTGTTCAGATTTTTTTATTGTCAAATAGATGTAATTGGCTCGAGATTAAATAGCGCGAGCTCGACAAGGAGAGTGAAGAATAGTCAATTTGCAGTTGGTCAACTGCACATACTCGCTGGCGTTATATGACAGAGAAAAGAATTTAATTGTTGAAAAAAGAAAAGAATTTTGAAATGTAAAATTCGTTTAAAGTTGTTTGAAGATTTTTTTTATGTGTTCAATTGTGATTTTTATTTGGATTAGTTGGATTTTTATTATCCGCTTTACGACATTCCCTTGAATATGTATTTTGTGATGTGCTGCAATTGAATAAATTTTTTTTTTACTTGAAATATTTGCGTAAAGTAGCACAACGCACATAGAACAACAAAAAAATCGTATATTTTTTATGATAATGAATAAAAATCAGACAAAGACAAATCAAAATCGTACTAAATAATTATTTAGCTATGATTTAGTAAATTAATAATAAAAAAAATGTACAGGTGAGACAAGCGCGCAATCGAATCATTCAAAGATTTTTTTTTTGTATATAGTTATAGTGTTACAACTATAATGTGTGTATAGATATAGTGTTTGCTTACTGTGCGAGACATTTTGCTATCGATTGTCACCTAAGTATAATTCTTCATAAAAAAAACATACCAAATCAATGAAAATTACATGGAAACAATGACATAAATGCTCTCTTCTGCGTGTTCGTATAATTATTAATTATAGATTTAATTAATTTATAATGCGCGCGCCTCAAACATCATTATAGATAGAGATAGTAAATTAAAAACATCTATACTATTCAGAATGGTATTGAATTGATGTAACTCGTAGTATTATAAATTACATTAGATAGAGTACAAAGAACGATAAAAAAAAAATATATATATATATATATATGATAAATGATTATAAGCTTTTAAAGTGGAGAATCTCACATAAAACTTAATGTAGAGTCGACAGAATTTTATGAAAAAAAAACTAATGAAATTAATTGATGACCGTCACTCAATGAGTTTAATGATTCTTAAAATTTTAATTATTATCATTGGTGAGATTAAGCATTTTTAGATTGAAAAAATATCGATAAACAGTGAAGCATTAAAATATGCATCGGCAAAAAAACGATAAAAACTAATCGGCTGTGTACAGTTTAATATAATATAGTTCAAGCAAGAGTAAAATTAATTCAACTCTATACAAAATAGTTAACGTTTTTCTATTCAATAATGAAGCATTTTATTCCATCCAGGACTTTAGTAATTAAATAACAATGTCCATCCGATGTTACGAACAGAAAAAAAATACGAATGCGACGATATATAGACTATAAAAATCAAAAATATTTATAACCGTTGTGTATAACTTGAGGTGTGCGTCATCTGATTATTAATATGCAGCGATAAATATTCGGCCATAATTCTCAATTCTGACGTGTGTTAGTCGTTATAGATTGAGAAAAAAAATTTAATTAAATTAAATTGTCACAATCATGACAATTTTCACTTCGTTATTCGAATCTCGTATTAAACTACAAATGCTCATGTATCTAAAATGCTTTGAATTTTTTATAAAAAAAAAAATTGTATTGAATTTACGTTAAAATCTCGTTTTTGTGAGATTTTTAATTGATATACAATTTATTTTACTACGCGGTTGTTCAGCTAAAAATCCAATGATTGTCTATAAACGAACGAGAAACAAATGTTAAAGATGTACCTATTGTCACGTATAGTCTATCTAAAATAATTAAGCTCATGACTATTGACTAACTAGCTTCGTATGATAGCAATCGTTCATCTTTTAAACACATCTATTTAAAAAGAAATCTGTACAATTTTGAATTTTCTAAGTTTGCTTTTTATGCATTGACATATAAAATTCATTATTATCCCTCAAATTCAAACGGTGATGAAACAAAACCACCAATTCGAAGTGTTTTAAACGTATCAACGGTGAATGTCGTGATAAAAATTGCTTTTTGTTGCTTGTATTGCATATTTGACACAATTTTTTATTCATTTACATGAATATGTAATAAAAATAGACAATGAATACCAGTTTTTAAATTTAAATTTATGCCAATTCCCGCCATTTTGTAGTTCAAGATGGCTGAACATTGAGCCAATCATAGCGCGTCTTGCGCATGTGAGGTTATTTTTTTATTTCACATATTTTCAATTATAAACTACTTAATTATATCTTAAAAATTATATTTTATCATTTTTTAATTTTGCTAAGCGATTTTACAGAGGATTCTCTGTCATATTCAGTATTTTTTGGTTTTATGTACGTTTCTGTTCCAGCGTTCCTAGTCGTCAGCTGTCCGCCATATTGGTAAAGGGAACTACGAGAACAAACATGGCGAACAAGGAATTGTAATTGTAACTACATGCGATCCCGAAAACATCAGAGTGTATCGTGTCACTTTTATAAAATCATTACGCATTTGCGTGTGACGCCATTCTAAAAGAAACCGCGTATTATCGAATGCAGTGTGAGTTTAGTAAAAATTGCGGTAAACTCGTTTATCTATTTATCATCCACTTGCATGGACAAATTGGTCAAATCGCCGTGATTACTAACCTCTGAGGAATCCATCAAAATAATAACAAACTTACTCATCATCAACTGACTAATACTGCTATCAAAACAAAGTGATTACACATAAATATCCTGAATAAACCCGAATAAAATCAAACTCAAGAACTTTGGCTGACACAAACGAATGGAAAAGTCTCCTCAAATTCTACTCTAAGATAATATTCCAAGATTATTGGCCGGATCAAAGTGAATACAAGATTTTCTGATGATGGAAATAAAGCGTCAAGGAACAAAATAATTGGCCCGCGGCACCTGAGACTCTGTCAAAAATACAATTCTACAAGTAAGTCTAGAAAAAGAAAATATTCAACAACCTTCTGACCTGTATTATCAAAAGACCGGTCAGCCAAACAAACTGCGGCATCGACTAACAACGGTAATACAACAACAAGTCGGCCTGCATGACTTATATCCAGTACATATATAGGGGAATCAATAAGTAGGGGACAAGAGAGCATCAATGTACGCTCAAGAATAGGTGGCCCATGAAGGGCAGCCGCAGAATGTTATTCGTCCTACGCATCATGTTTACTTCGTGATGGATCACAACACGAATGACCTTGAGAACGCAAAGAAGTCACGTGACGGCAGAGGGCTGTGATCGGCCGTTGAAGATATATCGTGTAGTGGTAACTGCGCGTCGGACGCATTTTGGACAGCACAATCCACAGCTCTCACGTGTGTTTCTCTATAATCGTGTGACAGTGTGTAATGTACGTGTGTGAATAAATGCATACACATACTCTAGATTGCGCGTGCGCACTTTAAGCCGCCGTGTAAGCACCAACACACCGAGAGAATAGCTTTACTTGGCTTTTTCCTATGTGTGTGTGTGTGTGTTGTACAGTTTGTGTAGGAGCGACGTTTGTGCGTTTGGTGTCGCGTCGGACGCCTGTGTGGTGAATCAGTCGTGTCCAGTTGTGTCTAGATAAGAGAGCAAAGAAACAAGAGGAGAATTGTGAAGAAATTTATAATTTTATTACATATATGTGGGTGCCTGAGTATCGCGAGCGCGTGTTGTGTTGTCCTACGACGGTGGTGGTCGTTGTTGTTGCTCGGCCTCCAAGATGAAGTCCGACTCAAAATCTTTGTTGACAGCACAGCCGGAAAAGTCGAATCATTACACGTAAGTAGCGCTCGCCGGTCAGACTCTGTGCTGCGTGATAATCCGGCGTTTTTATTCAAGCAGTTAATTAAAAATACAATAAATATTGTGAGGAAGCGTGAAAGACAAGCCCTGGCGGCCACAGAGAGGAAAAGGGGAAGAGGAGCAAAAGAAATCACGGGTTGGGAGGGCGGTGTGGCAGGAGAAAAAGCCGGGGAAGGGGCGGGAGAGAAAGAGAGAACGTGAGATACATAATGGCAACGTTATTTCCATGAGAGAGAGGGAGATGACAGTGTCGTGGGGAAGGAAATGTAACTAGAGAGCATATGAGAGTCAATTTTAAAAATTACGGGGATGAAAATAATTATTTAAATGAATCTTAATTTGTATGAAAAAAAAGAAAAAAAAAAAAAAGTGCCGAGTGAACAAAAAAATACAAGTGATGATGAATAATTCAAGATGATAAAAAAAAATTGTAGAGCAATTGATGATTGATATACACGTATACTTAGATACTTTTTATTGAAATATTTAAAACGTGTTTAAAAATATTTAAAAAAAAAAAACAAAAACAAAAACAAAAAATACGAAAAAGAAACAAAATTGTGGGCAAAACGAGGAATAATGTGTAGTTCTGTGGATTCGCATTGCAGATACTTGAAGGAATTTCGCGTCGAACAATGTCCACTGTTTATACAGCGAAAGTGTACACAACATCGGCCATTCACGTGTTTCCATTGGCACTTTATGAACCAAAGGAGACGCAGACCAGTGAGAAAGCGAGACCGCACCTTCAACTATAGCGCTGACAATTACTGCACCAAGTATGACGAGACAACCGGCATATGTCCCGATGGAGATGAGTAAGTTTGCTTTTCACAACTCATCCATTCAAATATATTTTTATGTATATTTCGCAGTCGTTGATTTTTTATATTGACATTGATAGCGACCTTGCGCAGATTAGAGAGGTTGTAATTTTTGGTCCTCCAGTGTATATTCTCCTCCAGGCGTATTATCGATTTGCCACATAATTTTTTTTTTTTCTTGTCCCCCTGTATCATTTTATGACACTTTGGCAGATGTCTTTTTTTGTGTGCTCATGACGATTCACTGTGTTTCACACCTTATCATCACTTTCCCTTTCAATTTCAATTCCACGAGCATCTTCAACTACTCTACATGAATTCATGTATATTCACGAGCAACTTGTTGCAATATATTTTTCAAGCTCTTAGATATTTTCTTTTTTTCTTGTCGTCAGACATTTCGAGGCTACATATTTCTTTGTCCTGCCTGAGGCTGTATTTTCCCTCAATTCCTTTGTTTCACCCATAGGCATCAGAAACGCTGCTCATTTTCTGCATCACTCACGACCATTCCACACTTAGTTTTCCTTATTGATAGACAAAGAAAACGTCAGTCTACGTGATAGAGAAGACGTTCACACTCGACGTTTTGTCCCGATGACGTAATTAATTAAACAAAAGTTACTAAATAAGCTATGCCGCCATGCATAAATGTTAAATAAATGAAGAGAAATGTCATGCATCACATCTGCTGCTGTGGACTCGTCCCCGGAAATGTATCAAGTCTCTTCAACACAGACTTTTACTGGGTTAAAGTGATAAAACTAAATCATTCATACTACTACTCATTATTATTTACTCGTGCCGAAACATCACTCAAACTTATCGGTTCGTTTTTATTTTATTTTTCTCTAGCTCATCAACACCAGTCTATAATGATTCATCATACATTTATTATCAAGTATCCATTAAAGTTTATTTTTTATCTACTAATTCAATTGATATTGTTAACAAAAAAAATTTGATGTGTTGATAATTTATGAGTAGTAGTGTACAATAATTCTATTCACAGTTCAGATAATTGGTATTCTCTTTGTTCTGCGTGATGTGAACGGTATATATGTTAAAGCTGAGCAGCAGTTTTGGTATTATTAGCAAGGAATAAAGTATTAGGTATACTCAATACTTATCAGATGTCATTGACGATAGGATTTCAGAGGTTGATTTTCGAGATAAACAACATTGGAGTACATAATATGTATATTAAATTGGTGTTGTATATATGTTTTCCCTCCAAAAATTATTGACAGTGTGCCACACGCGGCAACGAAAAAAGGGGGGAAGCCTAAACAAAGAAGCCTACCAATATTGATTTTCTCAGGCACATGGTGCTGGCGACAATACAAAGAAATATATGTGTTGCCAGAGAGTTCCAATCGTATATACACAAACATTTGTAATAATAATGTATGAAAATTATTGTTTTTCTGTGTCTCACAGGCACATTCAATGCAAATTTTACCTCATTATTCACGTTGAATAACATTTTAACCGGGCAAGATGTATTTTTAAATGGCTGTTGAATCAATTTTTCAAGACCAGTTCTCTTCTCTGAGATACGTTGTTTTTTTGTTTTATCTGTAGAAAACTTTATAGTATACGATTAACTGTGGTTTATGATTTTAGTTATTATCTAGAGGGAAATCAACACGAGATAGACTTTTAAAGAAGTTTTTTAATTGCAAATATCATCTCCAACTGATGAAACTTGTGTATTATTTCAGTGAAATAAATTTTTTCAATGATTTTTTGATTGTGCATAAAGAGTAAATCTGTTTAAAAATTTTTATCTAAAGTTCATTATTTTTATTAGATTAAAAAAAAAAAATGTTTTCATTTGTTTTGTTAGTTTTTAATTGTTGAAAATTACTGTGATTCACTTTCACGTAATAAAGAATGACTTTTTAAAGAAAATTTTACGGCTGCACATGAAATTATAACGACGAAATGCCGAGGCAACGAGAGTCTGCTCATGCCGCAGCTGTTGGGACAGACCTCTGACACGAAAACATGTGAATTAAGTCAGAGAGAAGAACGTAGAAAAAAAAAGAAAAATATTGCTGACTAATTCATTAACTTAAAAATACATTTAAATCAATGTTTGTGAAATTTTTACGCAACTTGACATGGAAATAATATTGTCAATCATTTGTTGAGTAATATTTCGAATTTTCAGGTTTGTCTGAAATAGAAAAAAAAAGTATAAGGTATCTATTAATTTTATTTGTTTCAATAGGTGTCCATTTCTCCATCGAACTGCGGGAGATACTGAGAGACGGTATCATCTTCGATATTACAAGACTTGTATGTGCGTCCATGACACAGATACACGAGGGTATTGCGTGAAAAATGGTCCACATTGTGCTTTTGCCCATGGAAATCATGATCTTCGACCTCCTGTCTACGATATCAAGGAAATTCAGGCACTGGAAAATCCAGACGCTGATCCAAATTCACTGTCTAATGGTCCAAATATCCTGGACAAGGAGCGAAACTTGATGAACGAAGATCCCAAGTGGCAAGACACGAATTATGTTTTGAGTAATTATAAAACTGAATTGTGCAAGAGGCCACCCAGGCTATGTAGACAGGGCTACGCGTGTCCTCAGTATCACAATAGTAAAGATAAACGAAGAAGTCCGCGTAAATACAAGTATCGGTAAGTTTTATCAGTATGTTTTTACTTAACTACTTAAAGCATGTCATTATATAAACAAAAAATATTTTTTTTCCAAGCTCTACACCGTGTCCCAATGTAAAACACGGTGAGGAATGGGGCGAACCGGGCAACTGCGAGCAAGGAGACTCGTGTCCTTACTGTCACACTCGAACAGAACAACAGTTTCATCCTGAAATTTACAAGTCAACCAAGTGCAATGATGTTCAACAGGCTGGTTACTGTCCTCGTGGAGTCTTCTGTGCCTTTGCACATGTTGACCGTGAGTGTAATCCGATGAATCGTACGTAAATCAGTCACCACATGTTTTTTAAATTTAATCAAAATCAGAATTTTTTTCATTTCAATTATTATTAACATCATTCACATGAAATAATTCAAATCATTCTGTTTGATTTTTTTTTTGTTTCTTCTAAAGCTCGGTATAAGTTAGTTGAATTATTAGTAGGATTGTCAAAAAATTATTTCAAAAAAAATACTAAACATTTTTTATCCTGTGGCTGATGGAGCAGTGTTGCCAACAGAAGAAATGAGCCTGGCCCGGGATATGGCAGTACCTTTAGATTCAGGAACAAATTTGGCGGATATTCTGAGCAATGCTTTACCACCTGACAAACGTCTTTACGACAAGGATAAGCACAGCGATGGCAGTGTAAGTCTATGAATTATTTGATTATTTAATATTTTTTATCTTGTCAAAAATTGTACATGCCCATGGGGCATATACTTAATAATATATGTATATAATTTATGAAGTTGAGAAAAATGATTGTAATGACGTGTCATTAGTTTTTGACATTGCAGAATGGCAGTGGTGAGGGCTCCGAGTCAGCAAGTACAAGTAGCCTTGGAAGCAATAGTTCTCACAGTAAAGCACCCGGTGCACAACTTCACAATTTAAGTACAAATTCAGCAAACAATGTTTCTGGACATTTGAAGCTCCCGGTGCTGTTTAATCCAGCTTCAATGGCGCAGCTTGTAAGTATATTACAAACACGAATATTGAAAAAAATTCGAGTTGAAGATTAATAAACTGACTTTAATTGCAGCATGAACTGCGAAAACAAATGATGTCAATAGACAACGATCCTCTGCTGACAAAATCTGAACGACTTCAGCGCAAACAGGGAATGTATTTATCTTGTAATGTGAATAATGGCTCACTGGGAAGTCATTCACTTGCTCGAGCTGTTTCACCGCTTTCCAGCAGTTCATTTTATCCCAATGACACCGTAGAATCTGTGGTCGGTGAGTCATTCATGAATAATTAATCAATTTAGTAGATTACTAAAGACATCGTACAGGATGATAATAATTTTTTTTTTGCTTAGGAAATGCCCTGGATGAATTACATTTAGATGATAATGAACTACTTAACTATGTGGACACAATGCATAAAGATACAAGTTCACCAATAAGCAATTCCATATCCGCGGGATTGGCGAGTTCTGGATTACTCGGTGGCTCGGCTCCAGTAAATATTCCCGGAATGGCTGAACGATCGGTGCTACCAAATTTCTCACCATCCACTTCCAGTCCCCTGCAACATCTTCAGTCGGCTGGATTCCTTACGGGATCATTTTCTCATCAAGATTCCCTTGAATCGGTGAGTTTTTAGTATTTTTAAAAAATTTTTTACACAATATTAATTCTATTTTTTAACATTATAATTTATTTCTATTTCAGTCAATGCCCTTTATGAGTCATTCAATGTCGGATCCATTTAGCAATCATATTTCCGAGCTGAGCAGGTCGGCATCTAAATTGAGCGCTTTCAATAGTAGTTTATTCGATTTTGCAAATCAGGGATTATCGCCATCTCGTACTCAACCTCTTCCACCTTCGCCACTCGTTAATGCGTTTTCTATGAGCCCAAGCAATACAGGCTCGCTCTCAGAGGTAAATTATAAATTTTACTCACTATTAAATTGTTAAATAACTAATCAGTTTTTTTTTTTTTTTTGAGAAAAATCAAATTTATGTTTGTCTATTTTCACGGTTTTATATTGTGATTTTCATTAAATCACGTTGATTATAGGTTCAGCGATTGAGGGAGGAGTTGACAACAAGTCGCACGCAACTTGCCGCCTGGGATGAGAGGATAAATCAAGCTCGTGCCGCATGCACAGCTTGGCAGAAAGAGGCTGACGAGGCCAAGGATAGGGCATCCAGAGCCGAACAGCAGAGGGATGAAGTAAGATTTCTTTTCTTTACATATATTCCATCATCGTAGACAAGGTATAATTATTTAATCTCTAATGCAGGCATTGATGCAATTAAAAGCATCTCGAATGGAGAATGAGGTGACTGGTAATGGCAGCTCCTACCTTCATGCTCTCAAGAAGACTAGTGAATTGCGAAGTTTGTCGATTACAACCTTAAAATCAATTCAGTCACAGCTACGCCAAGATCTCGAAGAAGTAGAAAAGGTAAGGAGTTTTTTTTATTTTTAAGGGAAAAAAAAGAATAGAAAATATATTTGGTTTTGTAGGTATTGTATCGAGAAACTGCTACAAAGTGTATGGTATGTGAGGAACAAAATCGTACGGTAACTCTTTCTCCCTGCAATCATTATGTTGTCTGCAATACATGTGCACCAAATCAACGTGAGTGTCCGTACTGTCAAACTCCCGTTGTTTCAACCAGCTAGATTGTGGTAATTTTCTTTTTTATTTTCTATTGTCATTCATATTGATGACATGAGCGCGCTGATCTGCTGCATTCATCTGGCTAAAAGTGTTTGTTCGATGATAGAAGCATAGAAATGAGGGAAATCATGAGGAGTATAATATTCCTCGGATAGATTCAACAATGAATAAACTTAAAAAAAAAAATCTTCACAAATACGCGAACGAAATAAGTGGCTAAATGTTTCATTTTTAAAAATTTAACAATGCGATTAATTTCTTCTTTTACAATTCGTTGAAATTTTCAAGCTTTAATAAATGGTCTAATTTTTTTTTATTATCTCTCTTATGGAAGCCAGTACAATAATAATAGTCTGGAGTGAATGGATTTTTTTAGAATGAAAAAGAAGCAAAAAAAAATATAGTCGATGGGAAAATCATCGAAATATGTTTAAACGCAACAAAGTGAATAGAAGTTTAACAATAATTGATATAAAATATAAAATAATTAATTAAACCATGCAATGTACGAATATTGCAATTGAAATATTTTTCGCGCAGTCATATTTCTATTATATATTATTATAAAATATTATTTTACATTGTTTCAATTAGATTTAAGTAGTAATTCAAGTATTAATCAATTTTCCACTGCGATGACGTATAACGGAGTTTATTATCCATATATTAATATTGGATTATCCGTAAGAGAGAAAGGGAGGGAAAGAAAAAAATTATTTTCACTGAGATATTTAATTGAATAATTAATAATAGCACTATAGATAGGTATTTTTTCAATGCTTAGAAATGAATAGTAGGATACCATTGAGCAATTATTATTATTATTATTATTATTATTATTATTATTATTACTTTTTTTGTTTAAACTTATCGAACACTTGTTCAAATGTTGTATTAACTATATTCAAATTTTGCACTAATGTTAGAATTAGATTAGAATTTGAAAATTATTATGCTTTTTGTGTGACAAATATATATGAAAAATATTCAAGAATTATTCATAGCAATTTTCAACCAATACTTGAGTGTGAGATAAACAACAACAACAAATATAATAATATTTGTAACGAATGATTGAAATTATTAAATTTTGTGTACTAGGGTTTGTATTAATTAATAATAATAGAATTGTAGAGAAAGAGAAAATGGGAGTGTAATAAGTCCTTAGAAATTTTTCAATTGAATCAAAAACAAAAAACGAAAAAAAAAAAAAAAAACTAATTAAATAATAATACCAAGCAACTAATGAACTGATGATAATATTAAAATGATATTTAAATTTATTCGTACATTGCACGGTTAGTCCAGAGTGTATTTTTTGCGACAATCTAGTTCGCTCACGTTTGCGATAAATATATATATTATTAAGATAAAAAATAACAAAAAAATTAAAATATTAAATTAAAAAATCAAGAAAAAAAAAAAACGAAACTTAAATTGGCACTAATCGAGAGGAAAAAAAAAACGTAAATTTTGAAAATATATCGACTTCTATAATGAAATATATTATATTAAAAATTATATGAAAATCACGATGAAAAATTAATACTATATACAATAATAAAAAAAAACATGAAAACAAAAAAAAAGTAAAAGAAAAAAAAATATTAGCGTAGATAGGACGTTATTATCAAATTTTTTCTTCGAAAAATGTTAAGAATTAATTTAAAAATCGATAAAGAACAACAAAAAAGTCATATTATTTAATATTTACAATTTATCATTATAATTTTTAGCGTTAAATACCCTGAGATTCAATATCAAAATTTTATTTTTTTATTAAAGAAAAAAAAATGTCTGCAAAAAAGATTTAGGCAGCTCTGTCAATATATTTGACATATTTCTGCAAGATTAAAAACTAAGAGGGGTATTATCAAATTTATCAAATGATTGGAATATGCAATACGATTTGTCTCCCTCCGTTATTATTTTTCGTTTAATTATTGTCGTATTATAGTTAAAAAAAAAAAATATGAGGCCAAAACGAAAGATTTTTTTATTAGGTCAGTTTTCTTTCTTTTTTTATTTAAACAATATTAATTAAGATTAAAGTATGCATATAGGCTTTGAATTTTTATTCTATGTAGTAATGACGGAATATCCAATTAATTTAATAATGTCACGATTTTTTTATTATCAAAAAGAAAAACAACAAAAACAGCAGACATGAGAATAAGTACTATTGAGTTATATTGCAATGACGTGTATACCATAGAATAAGATACAGGAAAAACAAAACAAACACTATTTAGAATATCTAATAAATTTAATGCTATGGTAATAATTTATCAAATGCATTTAGCAGTGTTCTTTACAAGTACAGCCTTTATACGTACACATAAAAATTATATAAACATGTAAAACAGTTGAACGAGAGGCAAAAAAAAACTTCAAGATAATTATAGTTATAATTACAACAAATTGTGCTTACTTGTAAAGACCACGTATTTTTTATTGGTTCATCATGATTGCGAGCAAATTTCATAGAATAATCAATGACGTGATGATTAAAAAAAAAAATCTGAAAAATTTAATTATTTTATTGACAATACAATAATATTCTTTGCATGTAGTCTGACAATATTAAAATCATTTGAATGCAATTGGCCTAGGATATTGAAAAAACAAACAATAATATTAATAATAAATGAAATTTAAAAAACTCGTAATCATGATGAGCGTAAAACTACTAGGTGAAATATTCCTTTATATTGAAGAAAAATATAGACATGATAAACAATGAAATTTTGTAGCATTATTTTACTCATAAAAACAACAAAAAACAACATTTAAATAATAACAATATTAGTATTTACAAATTAAATTATTATAAATATAAAAAAAGTAAAACAAAAAATATATAGGGTAATAGGATATTAACAAAGTGATTGATTATAGTAGCAGTGTTTAATGAAGCAAAGGCTTGCAGTTGAAATATTGATAGAATTGGCCCCACTGTTGGTTAAACAATTTCTCTAACTATTGTCGTATCTCATAGATACCTATTTACCAGCGAAAAAAAAAAATAATATGATATTAAAAATCTTCCGAGTTGAACTACTGTGTCTATTTGAAATATTTAAGAAAAATATGTACAGCACAAAAATATCGAGATTAATCTTTTGTCGTGATTAAAGGATCTATGTGGATTATATAACGCCAACGACTTTGTTAGCCTAACAGTAATATACATATAAACATTCAGACCAAGTTGAAATGATGGGCTGTTCAGAATGATAAGACAAGAAATTTTGATATTATGCAAACTACCTGAAACAATGTCACTTTTTTAAGATTGCACAAATATTTAAAAAAAAATAATAAAAATAAAAAAAGTTAAAAAAAAAAAAACCAACAATAGGGCAGGCCAAAATGAGCAATGAAAAAAATATATGTAAATATATATTTTTGAAAAGAAGTTGTAAGCATACTCAAGTACACGCTTTACATTGATGATCTGCTCGTACGAATGATTCTTCTTCTTCTTCGTATTCTTTATTTTCAATTGAATATTAAAATTTTTTAAATTTAATGGAATATAATTCGACTGAATTTTTTTAAACAATCAATTGAAGAATTATCCGCACATTCAGATTGAAAATAAAACAAAAATCTACACATAATCACTAGATTATTGGACAATGTGTGAATGCAATCTTATTTTTTCGAAGATAAAAAACAAGAAAATATGGTTAAAAAAGAGACATATTTGAAAAAAAAAAAAAAAAATCGATGACAAGATTTATCTCCCAATTCATAAGCATTTTTTGATAATAAATATTACAATTGTTGCAGACAGAGTGACAATATTGCTAATAATTAAATAAATACCTGACGGGCTTTATATAATTACACAAAATGTCTTCTACAATCTGATATTTTATTAAATTTCTGCTTTAAAAATGAAAATATCGCGTCAGCCTATAGCCAAACGGGTGTATATTTCAAAAATGCGTTGGAATTAACAACAAATGGGTATTATTTATATCAGTAATAAGTTTTAAGACGTTTAGTTGAGGTAAAAAATTTTTTTATTTTTTGTGAAATTTTTAAAGGGGTATAATACCCCCTTGGATCGGGCCGTTTGAGTGATTTTTTTTTGTTTTTGGCTGATAACTCGGCAACTAAGCGAGATAATGAAAAATGTTAAGAGAGTTAAATTATCAGGGACTAAATTGGCTACAAAAAACGTTAAGTACATTTTTTTGTATCTCCTATTATTTTCGAAATATCAGCGTTTTTTTGAAATTTTGATTTTTCAAAATATCTCAAAAACAAAGTTAAATATCAAAAAATTTCATTCTACATTTTTTGTAGGAAATTAACTTCCTTATCATTTAAGTCCTATGATATTTTTCGTTATCTCTCATAGTTTTCGTGTTATCAGTCAAAAACGAAAAAATTTACAAAAATCGCAAGATTTCCAAGGGATATAACCCCTTTGAAAATTTGACAAAAACTAAAATTTTTTTTTATTTTCATCAATCGTTTTAAATTGTCTTAAAACTCAGTTATTACAAGTTTAATAACTTTGTTTATCAACATCTGTCTTTTTTGACACTAGTGACGCGATATTTATCGGTTTACTGAAAAAAAAAAAAAAAAATTTTTTTAACTTTATACCTTTCATGTGGCGGATATAACAGCCGGTTTTTTTTATAATCTCTTCAATATTGTGTGCCAAATTTGGCGCTATATGAGAATTATTTATTACATAAATTTTTATCTTCATCAGTCATTTTATTTCGTATATTTGATGATTAATAATCACAAACACGTAACACGAAGTATATGTAGTTATACAAAGACCATAAATATTACAACATAATGTGCCCTTATTATGCTTTTGTATCGCTCTGTAAAAATATAAGTTGTTTGCTAAATTCGTTAAATGGCGATCATAATAAATTGCGAGATGAATTGTGATGAGATGATTCGTGTGCTGATACACCAAAATGTGTATATATATAGGTGCCATTGACATAAAATTCATGAAAAACAAACGAAACATAACTCAATTGGATATATAGATTTTTTTTATGTAAAAAATACATGCCGGAATGATTTTTATTTTATTAGATACATATATGGGTGTCACAATCATTGATTTAATTGGTGTATATTCACGATTTAATGTGAGAAACAGAACTCCATTTAAATAATCAGAACTATTTTTACAATATTATGACGAAACCGTCTTCCGGAACAATAATAATGTCGACGTAGCCTAAACGAAAAAAAAAAAGAAACGATACAGCATAATATAAAATCTAATTTAATTTAAGCAAAAAAAAAAAAAAGTGGTGGAAATGCATTTAAATGAGTGTCAGTGGAATAAACGTTTTTGTGTAGTTAATAATTGATATAGATAGAATAAAAATTTAATGAAGAATTTAACAAACAAATTAATAAATTTATTAGCTTGCAGTATTGATGACAGTGTACGTAATGAAATGAAAATAATTATTTACTCTCAAAATAAGACAGTAAAATCATCCATTTTTGTGGAAAAAAAAAAAACGAAAATTATTTTTCAGCATTTTAAGACACTATCATTCACCAAAAATTTAAATACAATTTTGTTTTTTATTTTATTAATAACTTTATATGAAACAACTTGAAAAATCTGAATTTTCACTGTTGGAAAATAAACATTGTTGTACGAAAAAAAAAAATGATAATTAAAAAAAAAAAAATACAATCTTGTAAATTGAGGGTAGGTACAAAGCTTTGAATTTTATAGAAGGTGTGTATTAAAATTTGAATTAAGATTTGAATCATCCGAAACCAATGTATCCTCGAGCTTTGCTTATGAACAAAAAATTCTAAAAAAAAAAAAAAAATCCGAAAGTGGAATATTTGGTGATTTGCTGTCCTTTACAATAATTTGATTATCAGCTATTCTATAAAGTATATTTCCACAAATTCACATACAAAAATTAATATGCAATTTATAAAATGATAGAAAATTATAAATAATATTTAAAAAAAAAAAAAAAAAAAGTTGTAAGATGCATTTGGGTTGTGGTTGCTGCTACACACATTTTGTAATACTTCTTATGAACTTTTTTTAACATAAAAATGATTGTAACAAAAAAAAAAACAAACAGTCATATCATGACGTCAGAGTATAATAATTGGTGAAAGCAATTTACACACACAGTAATTTCTGATGATACTTTAACAATATAAATTTTCTTACTATAAATATAAACTGATACTTTTTAATCCTTCCCGAGCGCTATTTATTTATTTAGCGACATTTACTTAAATATTTTTCAAGTGTAATAATAATAATATACAAATTTTCGCTCATGGTGGAAATCAATTATAAATAAGAAGAAATAATCAATTTTTTAAAAAATCTACTGCTCTGCTTATCGGTCAATTTACTTCATCACCAAAGCATTTATGTTTCATTATAATTAAACGCTTATATTTATATTTCATATCATTTAATTAAACTATTTGGTTTTTTTATTTTAAATTAACTAATGATTAATTTTTATTGCAATTTTACATTCATCGAATGCTCTAAATCTCGTAGTTACATCGGATAGTTATCGAAGGGATATTAAAAAATCTCGTTGTGCAACGAGATTAATTTATGATTGAAATATACAAATGACTGTAGCAAATTCTAATATAAATGTCAGTACAAATTCATTAATGATAAAAGATGGAGCAATGGAAAGCATTATAATTATGCTAATTTTTAAAAAAACATGTTGATGACGAGTATTTTTGGCAAGACAGATTTAAAAGAAATGGAAAATGAAATAAAGAGAAACTCAAATAATAGTTATGGATAATAATAATAGTACTAATAATAATAATAATAATGGTAATTAATAATAGTTGATAAAATTAATAGCCAATAAAAAATTTTATTTCAATATTTCTTTGACGACTGAAAGTTAAATTAAAATAATTAATGATAATAATTATAATAACATAATTCGTAGAACGAATTTATTGCTTCTTATAATAATTTAGAAAATGTATGATAAATATTGTCAATCAATAAATTCAAATAATTTAAAATTCATAGATAAATTGTTTTTGTTATTTCTTTAAAATAACCCCGAAATATCCCTATAATCTTCTTACTATTAAAAAATTTATTTGTCCTATATAAGAAAAAAAAACTTGAGTAAAATTGAAAAAAAAAAAAAAAAAT